>RXOD01004035.1:0-31096 GCA_005223375.1 Amoebophrya sp. AT5.2 | reverse complement strand
CTAGCAGGCAGTAGATGGGCGACACTCCAGAAAGAGAAGCCCAAGACGGCGACGGGCTGACATTTCCAGAGAGCGAAACGCCTTCAGATATGACGGGTCGCAGCCTGTGACAAATCTCAAGGCTGCCTCCCAGATCCCAAACCCCTCTAGACAACCCCACGGAAGGGGTACTTGACTAATCCCGGCCACCCCCTCCCCCCCATCTCCACTGATCCTACACATTCTCCATCGGTCAACGCCTGCCTTAGGACCATATGGTCTTGAGTTTTTTGAAGGCTTAATTCTCCCGCGATTCCCGGTTCACGGAGCGCGGGCCGTGGAAAAACCGCGCCTGCGCGTCCCTGCGGAGCTCGGCGGGCACGTAGCGCGGGTCGTCGGGCCGCACGTCGTCCTGGTTGGGAGGTTGATCACCTTGCTCGGGATAGTGAAAAAAGTTGTTCGTCAGGGGAGGTCGTGTTGTACCAGCGACAGGAGCCTCCCGCTGCAGCGCGGCCTCATTCTGCCGCCAGAAGTACGCCATCCTCTGACTGTAGCTATGCCGATTTGCCCTGCCGGCAACGTATTGTGCGGACCACGCCCACGGCTACGTGTTCGGCTATTAATCAGACCCGTACTCTCATGATCATACTCATAATCTCGCGACCACGCACAATTTGATCGGATATTTCACTCGAGCGACCCCTCTTCGTATATTTGTTCGAGGTTTTTACTATAATGCGAGTAGTGAGCCGAAACGATGCCGCGGCGATGCGAAGCAATATCGCGCGAACAAGATCATGCGCTCTTTGGGTGTCGGTGGCACTGTCGCTCCTGCCTCTTTGATGGACTGTTCGCTCGTTGCCAATCCGAAGTCGATCGCTCAGAGCAAGATTTGAACGTCTGAGTCTACATACCGCTGCAGACCTAGACATCGCTGGTCTAAAAAAACTCGCCCGTGGGCGGGTTTTTTGTGGATTTTGTTCGCAGTCTGGCTGAAAGCGATGTGACAACATCCATGGATGATACGTCCGCATAGCTGGTCTGTGAACCCTCTCGGGAGGATATTTTTCCATGCAGGCGCCGACAACGCGGTTGCAATCCGCGCGTGGGTATTAAGGGCTATTGCTTCTCATGCCGCGAAAGCCGAGAACAATCGATCCTGATCACGGTCTTTACAGCATCGAAAGCCAAGAACTATCCTTGGTCGTGGAGCAGCCTTCTATCTGATGTTCAGCCTCGGCCTCGGGTCGCCTCTGATCAGAATTTAGAAAAGGGGGCATCAGGATCAGGATGCTCTGGCGAAAGCAAGTCGGGCGGTATCAATGGATATAGTCAAGGGTTAACTTTTGGCGGAAGAGCTCATTAGGTTTGTCAGTCATCATAAGCTATATTTATATAATAGCGGGGTAGGGGCTGCGAGCCTTTTGCGGAAGTGCTCATTAGGTTTAGGGTTGTCAGTCATCAGCATCACAAGCTATACATAATAGCAGGGTAGGGGGTGCGAGCAGTGATTGTAGACCGGTGCTTGATTTTTCGTGGCATCGTTGAGAAAGTGAGTCATATCGTACCGTTCTTGTAAAGCAGGCTGCATAAAATGTGTGGGTGCTGGTGCGTGATGAGACTGTTAGCTGTGCCGGTCTGCGGCCTGCGGAAACGCCTGCAGGCCGGCACAGCGAACACATGAAAACAGGTAAAATCATGGCTGGCATAGGAACTGACAGCGCCACTTCTGGTCCTGCCACATAGTCATAGTAGTAGAAGTAGAATTAGAAAAGGTAGCTAATAGAAGTATTTAGAAGTAGAAATTACATCGAAGATTGGCAGCGTCAGCGGCGAATCCTGTTGCCGCTGTCAATCTTCCACGTCGAGGATTGCCATCGTCTAATGAACAAGCGGCGGATTATTGCCTCACAACGATCGTTTCTGCAACTTATTGTCGTTGTCGAACTTGTGACTCGGCCTGTACTGGTCTTGTGACTCGGACTGTACTGCTCTCAACAGCTGTGAATTATCATTATGTGTGCAGCAAATCTGTGATCACCCAGTCGGGACATCAGATGAATTTAGTTTTAGACTGAAGATTTCGAAGTAGCTCGCATCGGCGCAACACTAACACTAGCACTAACAATACACTGTTACAGGTAAGAACAAACACTTCACTTGGTCTCAGTAGACCGCAGCCAGCGGAAACACTACCTGCTGGGCAGCAGTCCTGTGCGGCTACTCCCTACCGATTTCGGATTCTGCTGCGACACCGTATCGGTCTTAACACTTTCGACTCTACCGATTGCCAGGTGCCCTCCCTTATACTTGCACTTTGTCACACTTTACGGAGTGGATACTTTCCTCACTCACAGTCACACTCTGTGTCTGTTACTATTTAGCAGGTGCTCGACGCAGCTATGAATCAATTTATTAGGGTGAACATCATGATCATTATATTTATAAAATTTAGGGGTCCCCTTATAAAATTTTTTTGGATGGATGGATGGGTGGGGGCGGCCCGCGCCTTACCCAGACGTAGCCTTAGACCCCTTATAAAATTTAGTTTGTTGTAGCTGTGGACCCCTTATAAAATTTAGTTTGTTAATTAGTGCACTGTGAGCGCTCAGTCATACTGTCATATCTATCAGACGTGGCGGCCCGTACCACCTCTGCGGCTCATGTCGAACTCAGTCTCGGGCTCGTCGTCGCGCTGGACACCTTTGCAGTGGATCAAGAAGGTGTCCACCGTTTCTATGAGACCGGCGAATTCCACACGCCGAAAGTGTTTGGCCGAGTAGAGACGACGAGACCAAAGAAGCTACAGGCAGCTGGGGATGCTGGCGCGTGAAGCAGCAAGTGGCGCAGCTCCCACGGCCGCGTTCACCAGCAGCCGTCCAGCTTCTCAGGCTCGGGCTCGTCGTCGCGCTGGACACCTTTGCAGTGGTTTAGTGGAAACATCGAACAAAACCAAAAATTTGAACAACGGGCTCTGGCTGTGCCGAAACTAGTATAATCTATTTGAATTCATTCGAGGAAGCTACTGCCTTTCTTTGATCATCATTTCATTGCTCATCCATTGCGTAAGTATAGATTTACGGTCGCGACTGCTTCTTCTGGCGTCTCCCTCTCCGCGAAGTGAGACGCTTCGACAGTGCCACACTTCGTCGGTCGAGGTGACATTCGTCGAGGTCCATAACGTGCAGCATCCTGTCAACGGTCTCGAAAACTTTATAAAAACAGCCAGCCACACCACGCAACCTCAATCGCTGCAGAAAACTACTCGCAACCTACAATCTGGAGAGGCGATCCGAATCCGATAGACAAAGACGGTGACAGACTGATTAAAGTAGAAGCAGTACGTAGAAGTGGAGATACAAACACGCACCGGTAGAGGTAGGTCTTGATGTTTTCATGAACGAGACCAGGGACCAAAAAAAATCAATGACCAACGCATGAGTTCGAGTTACTCGAGAGAAAGATAGGCTTTCGCTTTCGGATCTGTTGAAAAAAAGAAAGGTCTTCACCGATTCTCGTGGTTTGTGGAATCTCTCTCGAATCTGTTGAAAAAAAAAACTTTCGAATCAGTTCGCGCAAACTTGCTTGGGAGGAGAAGGAGAATCTGAACGAAGCTGACCCAGATCCTGAACGGAAGCGATAACTGAGAGAACAACGATAGCGAATTTCGAAGGAGATCGGGTCTGTTCCGAGCTAAAAACGTATGGACAGAATCAAACAAGTTGACTCGCCGCGGTCGCGTGCAGTGCCGTTCTGCAGATACGGCCCAAGAGATCTCTATGGGCTGCGAACGGCACAAGAACTGAACTAGGTAGCAAATCCGACGACTCTTGAGCGCCTTCGCGCGGTTTCGCGCCGTATCCGACTTGAACTGAGCTTCGCTTTTCGATTGCGAGCCGATTGATTGAGAGAGTAAGAATCGAGAGATGGAGAAGATGGAGACTGGTGTATTCGTTTAGCTATCGAGCCATTGCCCGCTACAGTAATTCTTGGCTGTGCCGAAAACCCCTACTGAAAACCCTACCTCTCCTTTCTCCCCTACCTTTCACTGCGAAGGGAAGAACCAGCATCTGCCTACTAGAGGACCCCGATGGATTTCCTCAATGACGCAGCTTTTTTTCCCCGACCCGGGGTCATCGGTCACGTCACGGTCCTACCGTTGAACTTTTTCTTGCGCAGCGCTTTACTCACGGCTGCCGGCAGGACGACCGGCGGCGCCATGCCCTGAAACGCGGCCCCCGGCACGACGTCCCCCCCCACGACCCCGCCCGCGCCGTCCTGCAATTGTTGCGGCAGGATCTGTTCTACCCCTTCCTCTTCCGCGTCCAGCATTCCCGTGCGGTTTCTCACCAGCCGCTTGCTTCCGCCCGTCATTTCCAGCCCGCGGTCCATCGACGACATGGAATCGTCCATCAGGGCCAACTGATTACTGCCTCCCCCTCCACTTCTGCGGTCCCCGCCTTGCCGGGACGCCGCGCGGTCGTGCTTCGGGGAGTGGTTTTCGTCCCACACGTCGAACAAAGAATCCCGCTCCGCCTCGGTCAACACCCCGCCCCGCTGCTTGATCGCCTCTTCGTGCCGCATGCGCCACTCGGTCCGCTCCAGCTCGTTGTGCTCGTGGCCCTGGTAGGGGACGAGCTGAGCAAACTTGTTTCTGTCGAAATGCATCGCTAGGTTCTCCGCTTCGCCCTTCTTAGAGATGAAAACCCCACTTTTGGCGGCAGCGATGGCGGCTCAACAAATTTGCGACCTCCTACTACGAAACGAAACACAAAACACGATACGGAACACAAAATACGAAACTACACCGCATCGGATCCGCGGACTGATGTCATTGGCGCCTCCTGGCTGTCGCTTCGCTCGATGGCAACCTATGTGCTCCCTCCCAAGCAGCGGCCGGGGCATCGCATGGGACGAAATACGAAACCACATACCAAAAACCGTTTTAAACGAAAGATTACGAGGCCAAGTACAGGACCTCCCCCCCCACCAAAACAACTACAATGCCCAGAAAAGTGGGTTCAACTTGTTCCCTGCTTAGTCTTCGCCTGTTCACGCCGCTGCTCTTCTTCCACTCCGCCGGCTCCTCCTTCCCCTTCTCCTCTCATCTCCCCCACCGGGATTTGCAGCTGCGGGACGAGAGGACTGCCTCCTGGGCCCCCCACATCCCCTTGTCCGTCGCGTGCGCCATCAATCGATCCCGGGGCCGCCTGTGGGGGCGCGGGCCCCGAGTCACTGAGGCTCCGGAAGGTCCCGTCGGGCGAGAAGCCGTCGGAATTCTGCAGCGACGCCATGCCGCTCGCGGCTGCAATTCTCTCCTGGTGGTTTTGCAGCGCGAGCGGGACTGTGCCGGTGCGCTGGCTGTACTCCACCAGAGTCTCGTGGTACTCCGGCCGCTTCTTGCCGAAAGCGGACACCGGATCCTTGGCCACGCGCTCGCGCTCGGCGACCTGGGAAAATCGAATCATGATCCGCTCGATTCGCTGCGGCAGGAAGCAAGACTTGTCTTAAGCACATTTAAGCATTACTTGGTATCGGTCGAGTAGTTTATTTCAGTGCGCAAATACAGCATTTACTTTACGTCGTCCAAGTTCAGTTGTGCAAAAACACATAATTCAAAAAAATTTCATGAATTCCTACGCTACCTCGAGCTCGACTCTTTGTTGCGCTTGTGCTTCTTCGTCCCGTCTCGCGATTTCGTCCAGTATTGCCTGCGTGTATTCGTCTACCTGCGGCTCGCCGGACTCGCTCGTACTGCCCTTTTTTCGCGCGGCGTCCGCGATCGCCCGGCTGTACTTGGTTACGTACGGCTGCACGGCCGCCTGCTGCTTTTCCCGCGCCGCGATCGCCTTCTTCTGCGCGTCCGTCAGTTCCTTTGGGCGGTACTTCTCCACGATGGACCGGAAAAAGCCCGCCCCCGGTCGAATCCGGTTGAACACCTGCTCCTTCGCGGCGCCCTCCCCAAACTCCGGCTCCACGTACAGGTCCTTCAAGTAGTCCGGCTCGTACACCTTCAGGTATTTCTTCCGCAGGTAGTGCACGGTGATAGGCAGAACGCAGCAAAATTGCTATCAAGAGGAAGCTGTATTGTCCCTGTACCTGTAGTCCCTAGAAGTACTTTTTTACCAATGCATGATGGCGGGAACAACCCAAAGGCGACTTTCCAAACCCGCCAACCTCAAGCTTTTAGGAG
The DNA here is from genome assembly GCA_005223375.1 of Amoebophrya sp. AT5.2. Classification (NCBI taxonomy): domain Eukaryota; class Dinophyceae; order Syndiniales; family Amoebophryaceae; genus Amoebophrya; species Amoebophrya sp. AT5.2. The sequence goes on along the minus strand of RXOD01004035.1, from coordinate 24,924 downwards.
CAGATGAAGTTTATTTGGGGAACGATTTATTTATGATTTCCTAGGTTGGTGGCTAGCGATTGCGCTACGGTCGGGACATTTTTCCTCGGGCTGTCCAGCTTCGGGACCATTCACTTTTTCATATAGGAAGCCCCCCCCCTATTTTGCAGCGGCGGTGCGCAGCTGCGACAAGCAATAGCAACAGCAACACGCTCTCCCCTATAATGTTGCTCCAGACCACTCCAAAGGGACAGGGACAACACTTTTCCCCTGATCATAGCAGCAGGCCGGCGAACACCAAGATAAGCACGGTCGGGGAGAACATCTCCCCCGCATCCCCGTAGTCCGGCGGCGGCGGCTTCACGTACGGGTTCGCGCGCGCGTTGTAGGCAGCCTCCGCGTTTTCGTCGTACACGACCGGGCAGTTGAACAGGCTAGGCTCGTTGCACCCGTCCGCCGTGTTGCACTGCGACCAGACGCGGAGGTCCCGCGCTTGGGTTCGGAGTTCGTTCAGGGGCGCGACGCGCCTTTGCAAAAACGCGTTGCAGCGGCCCGGGTAGTTGGGGGGCAAGCCAGTTAACTTGCAAATGTACCGATTCGTGTCGGCCTCCACGTACGGGTTACAGGATGGATTTAAGAACCCACTTTCAGGGGGTATCTTCTTTGGTGGGGTAAAGCGAGAGGCGCGAGACGGCGATCTGGTCTATTTTTGATACAGATAATCTCTCTGTTGTATCAAAAACAGATTCGGAATTATGTCGCAGACGAAAGAGGACTGGAAAACCGGAAGACCACTCTAGAGTCTGGGCGCCGTCGGTTTTTAACGCATCCTGGCCACCGCTTTCGTCTGCACCTACGTTCTGTGGCTGAAAGCAAAAGGGACGCCTATATGACCAACTGGAACTGCTCGACAAAATACGAAACCATAAATGACAAAACACCCCCTGTCACACTTACCATTCCATAGGTCCTACCAGCGCACAGCTACATAAAGACCACCGCCATATAATCGCACAGGAGAATGTCGGACAGGAAAATGGGCTATGACCCTGTTATAAACGTGGTGACACAGCAGTGCGCGTAGCGGCGGCCTTCGCGGGTGCGGTCGTTCTGGCAGAAGTTGTAGCTGGTGAACTCCCGTTTCTGGCATGTGAGCGGCGGGAAGGTGTCGCGCTCGCGCGTCTCGTAGCAGCTGATGGATTTCTGCGGCTGCTGCGTCTGGTACAGCTCGGCGATGTCGTCGGGGTCCTTCTGCCAGGGGCACTTGTAGATGCGCTCGCCGCGCGAGTCCACCTCGAAATCGCCGGGCAGGGAGTTGCACTTGGGGGTCTTGCACTGCAAAAGCTCGGTGACGTTCATGTCGCCGTCCTTAGAGGGGTGATGAAAAGCCCGCTTTTGCTCGCATTTCTGGCCGATGTTGCTTCCTCGGCTCCTTCTGTCGCGACTGGAAATACGAGACAAAACACAAGACGAAAAACGAGACAGCACAGAAAAAGGCGCAGACTCGCTCTTAGCGCCTCCTGCCCGCTGCTTTGCGGAGCTCGTGCTAGCTGCTCCCCCCCTAGCAGTACCGAGCACCACATACGAGACCAAATACGAAAAGTCAAAACATCAGACGAAATACGAGATTAAACACAAGACAACCCAGCCCATCGCCGCTGCCCATCGATCATAGTCATACCTACGAGGCCATAGCTACCAGAGGAATACCCATGATACGATACCATAAGGTACCAGAGGACCCACAAGACCTCCCCCACCACCAGAACAACAATGCCGATCAACAAGAAATGAAGTGGGTTGATCAATCGCCTCCTTAGCGTTCAGCTGCCAGTAGTCGTTCAGCTGCGCGTCGGAGTACTCCGGAGAGTCGCGGAGCCACTTCAACCGCCTTTGCAAAACCTTCTGCTGCTCCTGGAAGCACCCCACCACCGCGCCGAACGCAAGACAGTAAGAACCGTGCTCCGGGTCGTTCTGGATCCAAGCGACACAACACTTCGTAAACTTCGTCTTCGGCTTCGCCACTGCGAAGTGATGGTGCATTTGTTAAGTGGGATTATTTTCGATAAGATTTTTTCCACTTCGAAATTTAGTGGGATTTTTCGTGAGGATTATCGGATAGATGTTTCGGAAGTAGTATCTATGGCATGCTGTAAGATGAAAGTTTGTAGTTGTACTATGTATAACGAGAGGGGGAAGCGAAAATTTTGGCCAGGAACGCTCCATACTCGGTCCATCGCGGAACAAAAGCATACGAAGCAACTCAATATACTTAGGTTGACACGAAGGCTTCTATATAAAACAGCGGTACCGAAGGGATTGTCCGTGGTGGTGGTGGTGGTGGTCACCGTAGGCCAGTGGGCCAGTGCGAAGGTGGGCATCTCCGGAAAAAAGTCGTAGTCCGAGACGCAGAAGATCTCCTCCGTCTCGCGCGGGTTTTCGATCTCGGGGAGGGGCGAAGGAATCACGCGGTTGTCGCTCGCGTCGTAGTAATAATTAAACCCGCGCGTCTCCGTCTTCGCGCACTGCGTGTGGCCGTAGCGGCGGAAGTCGCCCGCGGGGGGAGTCATGAGGCACTCGATCACAGCGTCGGACTCCACCGCCGCCAACGGCGGGTCACAGTCGCCGCCGTCGTACACCCACTCGGGACAAAACATGTCCCACTCCGCGCCGGCCTCCGCGTTGTCGCACGCGCCGTTGTTGTGCATCGCGGACGAGAGCGAGTTCAGAAGCGCCACGTCTGTACACCGATTACTGCAGTCGCGAGGCAACTGCATCCCGCCGTCCTTCGAAGCCAGCACGCGGCAACCGAGGGAGGATGACCTGGGGGTTTGCGTTTGGCTATAATTTGTCGGGGTTGGTAAATGAATCGATGAACGGGGCTGGGGCCTGTGGCCTCGACCGAGAGAATTGTGAAAATCGCAAGTTATCAACGATCCGTGTTATCAACGATCCGTCGAAATGGGAATGAATCCACCACCACAAGAACCACAAGCTTTATTGCGCCCTTTGACTTTGTTCCAGCTAGTACTTCTGCGCCAGCAACATGATATCAACCATCGGAAGACACAACAACATCATAAGTACGCTAAATGCAGAAAATATAGGATTCCTGCCCAGTAGCTACCTCAGCCCGTCCACGTAGGGGTGCGTGATCCCTGGCTCGTGGTCGTTCACGTTTCCCCTGTAGATGCTTGGCCTTGCGTATCCCACGATTCGGTTTGGCGCTGCCGCCTGTTCGTAGTACTCCGTGTCTGGGCCTTCGTAGGTGACCCATATGACTTTGTCTCTGTTCCGCGTGAGCACCTCCAACCGCATGTAGTGGTTGCCCGGGAGGTACACCTTTTTCTCGGTCTCCAGCCGTTTTTGCAGTGGCTCGTTGGTGAGCTTCTGCAACACGATCTCGGCGCCCTGGCCCCGGCCCCCGAAAAACATCTGGAACATGGCGTCGGTTTCCACCCGAAACGTGTATTAGAGGGGCGAAAAACCCATTATATCAGACAAAATAGATTGATATCAGAGACTTCAGGACAATATCGTCAAGAGTGGTCTGGGCGCCGTTGGTTCTTGCCTATGCCCTGTGGTGACCACCGTCGTTTTGTTCTGCCTCTGCTCTGTATCGCTAGAAAAGGAGCGCCATCCATGACCTCCCCGATGTAGCTATGGAAACCTAGGAATCGATGACGTAGCTCGGATGTAGCGATGGAAACCTAGACTGGTAAAGTCTGGAATCAATGACGCGTTTCCCCGAAAAACTACATCTGGAATCGATGACTACCCTCTCCCGAAAATAAACATCTGGACAACATGGGTTACTCCTCTCCTTACGTGTAGTTTCCCCGCCGCTCGAAGTTGACCACACCCGTGAACCGCGCCGCGAAGGGTTGCGTGTAGTCAAACCCAACAAGCGGCACCGGGTCCGAGACGTCCGTGCCGCTGTCCCGCGACCACGGAAACTCGTTCGGCCAGTTCGACGGCCGCACCATCGGCTTCCCGTCCAGCGTCACCTCGGGGTGGTTCGGCGTCACGAAGAACAGCACCTCGTGGTAGCTGCGGCCGACGTACTTCGGCGGGACACTGCCGGGGATCACCGTCGTGGTGGTGGTGGTGGTGGTGGTGCGGACCGCGGCGGCGGTGGTGGTAGTGGTGGTCGTGGGGGCCATGGTCTTCCAGGAAGGCGGGTTCGTGATCACGATCGCGAGCGGATCGGCGCCGGCCTGGAGCTGGCGCTTCAGCGCGGCCTCGTCTGCAGAAGTTCTTTCTGTACTTGTTCTACTAGAGAGCAACTGCCTGGGTTCGCCGTTCTTGTTCTCCGTTCTGGTGCTGAGGAAGCTCCCCGGGTTCTTCAGAAACGGGTACCACGGTTCGCGAGCGAGCTTCTTTTTCTTTCTCGAACTCGCGCTGCTGTCTTTCCGCGATTCTCCTGTCGTTTGCCTTGTACGCGGCCCACTCTTCTTCTGTGAACCGGTCCAACTTCAGGGGATCCACCGGCCCACCCCGGTTTTGTCTTTTACTGTTAGCGGCATTCTTGGCCGACGAACCCCCCGTGAGTCCGTCGAACACCGCGCGGAACTGCTCGGGAGTCAGACTCCTCTGCTCCTCGGCAGCCGCGATCTCCCTCTGCTCTTCGCTGGTTCTCTTTGCAGTCTCCCAAAGCTCCTCTTCGCTGGACCACAACATAGAAGTTCCTTTGGAATCCGCTTTGAGGCATATTCGCTCCCGCACCGCGTCCTTCTTCCTTTCGAGCAGCCCGAGCCGCTTCCAGAACAGCTCCCGCGCCGTCTTGGAAACGGAAAGATCCTCCCCAACAAGCCGCCTCCGCCCCAGGCCCCGCGCCACCGTGACGTGCTGGTTCCAGAGTTTCTCGCCGAAGGTCTGCGTCCGCCTTTCCTGGCTGCGTGGGTTGAATACGTAATTGGGAAACACGAACTCGTACTCGCGCTCGATCGGGCCCCACCAATCCGCCTGCCACTTCTTCTCCCAGAGCGGCAGATACGCGTTCCCCGGCACCGTCACCCACTGGTACCCGTGAAACACCGACAGCTCCGGGAGAGACACGTCGCGCATGTTCTGATGAATTTTGTATCACACTGTATCTATCATGGGGCACGTCGACCAGAGGTTTTGATCTTCTGAGAAAAGGTTTTCGGTATGAATGCATCGTCCATCGCCGCGGCTACTATCGCTAAATGCAGTTGCAAATTTTGAAAATATCGGTACCTCCGGCGTGTTCACGAAGGCCATGTTTTCTCCCAGCTCCAGATCCCTCGAGATAAGGTTTCCCTCCACGTCCCGCACATCTTGCCTCCATGGGAAGTCGTACAGTTCTGCGCCCGGCGAGTATCCTGCCCAGCGGTATTTGAACATGAGGTGGCCGTCCTCCCCGTCGTTCAGGGCCGTGCCCCGGTTTGGACACTTTTTTTTGTCGACGCCCCGCACGTTGATCAGGCTCCAGTGCCCGTTCTCGAACTTGTATTTGAATTGTCCGTCCGCGGAGGCGAAGTTGTAGGCCGACGACTGCACCGAGAAGTAGTCCTGGTCCGCGCCCGTGCAGTTGACCATGACCACGCCCCGCACGGTCTTGATGGGCGTGGTGTCCGGACCCTTGTACTGCAGCGAGAAGCCGTATGGCCATTTATTCTACTTCACTCGGAAGTACTTCAAAAAAATTGTAACGAGGACGCCCGGCGGAAGATCAGGCAGCAGCTGCGTGGCTTCTGCTTGCTTAGGGGCCCATACGGCCTTTGGGGACGGGGGTCCAAGATGGGGATTAGCAGATCGCTTCCGGACCCCCTCCCAGATGCCCCCCCGAGCAGCCATCGGTCATGAAACCCGTCCCGGATTAGAATCTGCACCCCGGGGGGCCCTCTAAGATCCCTCCCCGTGATGCCTCTCCGCCAGTGGCATACGCGAAGAATAAGAAGATGCCTCCCGCTGTTAGGGAGGTGCCGCCATTACTCTGAACCTTCCTCCATAGGTCCTTCCAGCGGCCCGTGCCCCCAGACCCCCGGGCAGTGAGTCGAAATTTTTGAAGTAGTAAAGTAATAGCAGTGAGGTAGAATAGATCGTCATAAGCCGACCGTGTCGAAGTTGTTCGACATGAAGCGGCGCGCAATGTTCACCCGCAGCGGGTGGAAGCCCGCCCGCATCCACCGGTGCCGCTCGAGGGTGCGCGCCGCGGTTATTTTTCCGTCGTTGGACTGGGCGTCACACTTCGCGTCCGGAAGCTGCATCGCCCACACGCTGAACGGCTCGCACCCGTTCGCAGTGTTGAAGCAAATGTCGCCTGTGTATCATAGGGAAATCGGCGTATTCGATTCGACGACAACCGAAATCCGACTAATTGCCAAGGAATGCACGGTAGGTTTCTTATGACAGTCGTACTTCCCCGCGTCGGCAGCAGCTGGAGTTTAATTGAGCAGTGTGCTACGATTTAGGACTTACAGACATTCATAAGCTAAATTGATAGCAACTACCGCTCTTACAATCCGACCAAAACGATTAATCGATATGATTATCGATCGATTGCCATAGTACGATGAATTTCATTAGTCAAACCTGCCGGCACCCTGCTTTGGTAGGCCTTGTCCTGGCACACGGTGGTGTCGCTTCCCGGCGCCATGCACTCCGTCCCGATCGCGCCCGACATGTGCCGCGTGAGCGAACTCATCTTCAGGTTTTGGATCGCCGACCGCGGGCCGCACGCTCCGTCGTTGTAGCCCCACACGTCCCCCCCGGCGCAGTGGTCGTGTCCCATGATGAAGTTCACCTGGGCGACACTGTTACAGGCAGCTGATGAACAACCCGTATATATTTAAACAAAAACATCACAATTATACGGGTCAATGAATACAAGAGAGACCACCACGACACAAAGACAGGAGGACCCCACATCACATTTTTGATTTAAGTACATGGTCTAGTGCCTATCGATGGTCTATCGATGGTCTAGTACCTATCGATGGTCTAGTGCCTATCGATGGTCTAGTGCCTATCGCGGGTCTAGTGGTAGTGCCTATCGATGGTCTACTGCCTATCGATGTTCGACGCACGGGGCGCCGATCGATGGCCCTCGCCCCTCCTTCCCAGGAACAGACCGATGCTTCTCCACACAGACATTCGCTGTACACACAAAATGATGCACAATTACATCGATACGGGTTGATCGCTCCCCGCTCTTAACACTGCTGTAGAGGCGGAAGTCGTAGCGCCCCGGGTTGCGGATCTCCAGGGCTCCCTGCAGGGTGCCGAAAAAGTTGGCCTGAAAAGTGATAACGCCGCTGCAGAAGTACTCTAGTTTGAACGCCTGGAACTTCATGCGGATGGGCGTGCCGGCCAGAAACACGTTTTTCGACAAAATCTCCGGCCGCAGCAGGGTTAGAGAATCCGAAAAAACATCAGCCGCCATCAGGGTCAGGCTATTAGGGATGAAGTTAATATCCGAGAAAATGGCCTGGCCGTTATACGTATTATCGGAGATGGCACCCATTTGGACATCGATGGTCATCCTCGTCGTCACCCAGCTGCGATAATACGGTGGCTAATAGCCAGCAGCATCGACAAGTGGCATCGCCTCGGCATCGAGGCGGCCGCAGCCTTGTCGGGGCGGCCTATCGGTCGGAACTCCTGAGTCTGGGTCCGAGTCCTCTCGCTCGAGGGGAAATAAAGCTATCGGCCATGGCTCTCAGCACGCAACCTTCAAGCGGGGGCTGGTACTACCTATAAGCGGCTGAGTTTTTTCACAATAGCCCTTAACATGAACTCGCTGTCGTCACCGTTCACCTCCAACAGGCGGTACCCCAGCCTGAGGTAAGCGTTCGACGCGTACCCCACCTCGTCCCTCAGCGGCGAGCCCGGCGGCTGCTCCTTCGGGTAGAGAATAAAATCGATGTAGTACTTCTCGTCCCGCACGTCCCTTTTAAAACCTAAATCCACGCGCGCGTTCTCGATCGTCGGGTAAAACACCTCCGGATACCGGTCGGTGCGCTCCACCAGGTTCCACTTGCAGTTTATGGCGAGCCCTCTACTGCGACCGAGAATTTCTTAAGCTATATAAAAAAAAGCAACGGCGGAAGCGATATTTTCGTGATATTTCGAGGGCCGATGTTCTTCTGCCGCTGGACCGACCGTCACGAGAATCGGGCAGGCGAGGGTCGAGGAGAGCGAGATGAGCAAGACCCTTTGCGATGGAACCCCCTGTGGCTTCCCTACAAAAGAAGCCATTTGTCTGAATTATCTGGTCCTGACTAGATTGCGCACGCGGAGAGGCCTCGACGGATGCCAGTCTCCACCTTGGCCCTTCTACTACAGACCTAGACCGAAGAGGCATAGCACGTGCCTCCCCGCCACTGCGAGCAGTGCTCGCACCCCCAGATCGGTCTAGGTCTCTCCGCATCGATCCTTCCAGCCCCCCATCGATCCCTTCAGGACAGAACCACCCCGTTACAGATACAAACATAACTTTTTTTTCAGAAAGTTAAGTAGTTGCAATAGCCAAGTCGCAATAGGCTCTTGATACAGTTGGCGGGCGTGAGCTTCTCGATCTCGAGTCCGTCGGACTCCGTGGTCTGCACGTGCGGGACCTGCCCGAGGAAGGCGTCCTCTAGGGAGTCCAGATTGCACGGCAGGTCCTCGGCGTCGTAGTCCAGCTCGTAATACTCGCCGAGTAGCCCGCGCAGCTGGCCGCGGGCGGGAGTGGAAAAGAGTAGTAGGAAGAAGAGAAGTAGAGTAGCGGCTAGGAAAAACGGAGGCGGAGGCCTTGTAAGTAGCGGCCTTGAAAAAAATAGCGAAAAAGTCCGGCAGGCTGGGGGTAAGAGAGCCCGTCGACAGCAGGCCGTGACCCAGCAATCCGGCCTCCCCGGACGACCCCACCCGGCTTTCATCTCCGGTTTCCTTTGAATTTTTCCCGGATCATCCCGGGCAGCCGGATAGGGGAACGCTCCCAACAAGACTCTGGAGTCCATCGGTTCGGAATCTGGACGCAAAACGGGAAGCAAGCTGCCAGGAGCTTGATCTAACCGCGTCGTCGGGGGATCAAGCCGCGCAGTACAGCCACAGGAAGGAGCTTTTGAGTTGCTAACGCCCGGGGTGGTGGGTTGTCGGCAGCGTCTAGACGCTGGTGGTCTGGGCAGCAGTGTGGAGGGTCGTCGCGACCTCCCGCAGCACCAGGATTGCTGGGTCCGCGGCCATCTGTTCGGCGTCCGGCGGACCCCGCCATCCGGCTTCCCAGGATCCTTTGGGCGGCGGGATCCGATCCTTCGAGCGAAAACCTCCGCTGCGCGCCCGTGTCGCCATCGGCTCCCGGTTCTGCTGTCGCTGTCGCTGCACGACTCGGAAGTTGTGTTCGTAGATGACATCATGGTGTGTCGTCCCAACCAGAAGACTCTGGAGTCACGTTCTTCAGCGTCGGAGCCTGCGCGCCTTGTTTGCTTGATCTGGTAGCATGCAGACGCAGTGGAGCTACAAGACGGAGCAAACCCGCGCTCCCACCTGTAGTGTTCGCCCTCCGGCAACATTCTGCCACGCGGCCGATTGATCAGTGACGAGGATGTTCGATTGATCAGTGACTAGCGCCATTGATGGCCATGTTGCTGCGCGCCATCATTTTCGTGGCCATAGCACAGCCGCTGCGGTCTGTTCGTTGTTGTCTTCGTATTGCATGCAGAAGGGATGACAAAGACAGGGGTCGTGTGTTGAGGTCCTGGTAGAAATTTTCGCTTTGACCTATGAAAAGCACGAGGCACTATCGGCACCACCACCGAGCGGAGCCGAAGTTTTCACTTTTCATGCAGAGAGGACCCTCTTCCCGACTTTTCGCTCTCCACTTTCTCTCTGCCGTTTTCCCTCGCGAAATTCAGACGATCGAATGGATGCTTCTGAATACCTTCGGACATCGGCTGCAGCCTGCGACTACTTGCAGCACTGTCACACGGTCTTCTGTGGTGCAGCTATGCCTCGATTTGTTCTTTCCAATGCATCGACTTCTTTGTTCTTTCAACGTGCGGGAAGCGCCTAGTAATCCCATAAGAGTCGTATAAGTGAAGTGCTCGCTTACTCGCGCTCGCCACGGACCTGCTCATACACCACCACACTTTGGCCGACGGTGTACCTAGGTGGGACAGGATGGGTGCGACACAATCACACTTTTCGATTGTAGAACGATGAACTGAGCACAGCGACAGCTACGATCGACAATAGACGTGAGGATCAGTACGACAAAGAGCGCAGTGGTGACATATCAATAGGAAATTCGTGATAAGTTGAATTTGAAAGTGATTGAAATACAAGACAGAAAGTCGGTAGGTATAGCAACTGCAACATAAATAAAGCATTCCCTGTTCAAGTTTACATCTTCGGTTATCGGTTCCAGCATTCGTCCTTCGCGCGCCTCATGCGCCTCACGGCGAGGACTCGCGCGACGTGCACATCCCTTTCACTCCGCACAGTATTCCGGATCTCCTCGGCACGCGCGATCGCTCCCTGCGCTGTGAGAAAAGCAAACGGGTCGAAGGTGTGGGCGATCACGACCGCCCCGCTCCTCGCTCGCTCCAGTTACTTCCGTCTCGTTTTTGTTTCCGTCATCTTTCTGCCCCTGTCTTCCTTGTGTTCGTTCGTTATCCGAAACTGAGCGTCCCACTCGGGCTAATTTCTAGCTCCGTCTTCCGGTCCCCGGAAAAGACGTCTTCTTCTGACTTCTTCTGCGACGTCGCCTTTATTACGCCATCGCCTTCAACATGATGATCGAGGCCCCGTTTATTATTCGGAGGACTTCTCGACTTTTCTTTTTTGCTTCCTGGTGCGCCGACATGGCCGGTCCCCGTCGCTTTTTCCTTCTTCCTCTTCTGCTCCGCCAGCTCTGGTTTTGCCGGCTCTGACGCGTCCGCTTCTCCTCCTGGCGCCTGCGATGAACCCGCACCGTTAAGAACATGCGTGGAGGAAATTATAGCGGAGCTTGAGGAGGTGGATAGCAATACGTCGTACGATCCCCGCGACGACGAGATGGGCCTCTCCTCGCCGCGGCAGCAGCACCTGTCGACGAGCACGCCGAAAAAAGCTCCGGCTGCAAAAAACAAGGCGACGCACAGCAAGAGTGAGAGTGAAAGGGCGCCGGGGGATCCGCTGCTTCCCTGGGAATCATCGTTGTTTGATGGCGTTGAGTTTGGCGCTCTATGAGTATCGGCGCCGACTCGCCCCCCTGACGACTCGCCTTCTTCTTTTTCTTCTTCTTCTTCTTTCCCTGACCCGTCAGCCCCACTCCTCGCACCTGCAGCGGGGACCTCCGCGGCGGACGCGGAAGGCCTTTTTCTGCTGCGACTATGAGCGACATCACCCCGGATCTTCTTGAGGAAAGCATTGGGAAAGTTTCTCCTCTCCAACTTCACCACCCCAAGACGCTCTTTCCGGAGACCCCCTTTCCAAGCCGACCTCCGTTTGAAAGAGCCACTTTTGTATTTTTCAGAGTGCAGCTGTCTCTCGATCTGGTCATCCGCAATGCATGGCCAAAGATAGATTCCGGACCCGAAGCGCCATTCGCTCCCGTGTAGTTTTTGCTGCAGTTGATGAGTACCGGTACCCCAGTACTGGTCGAGTCCCACCGTCAGGCAGAACCCTTCTCTTCCCTGCTGCCCGGTCCAGTACTTCTTCTCGACGTCGCTCGGAACGAACGCACGCAGGTGAAACACATTGCGCCGCCCTACGTTTTCCTCTATGGCAAGCTTTGCGACTTAATTTCGCAAGAAGACCTATAAATAAAAAACTATATATAAAAAGTAAAAGAAGTCAGCAATTATTAATTTAAGTGAGGGCGGCGGAGGACATTTCGACCGGGCGGCCGATGTTGTTCTGCCGCTGAACCAACCGTCACGAGAATCGGGCAGGGGGGTCGAGGAGAGGGATGGGGAAGACCCTCATCTGCGAACCCCCTCTGGCATCCCGACAAAAGAAGCCACTTGTCTGCGCCTGGCTTCACCTAGAATCCGCACGCGGAGAGGCCTCCACTGATGCCAGTTTACTTGGACCTTCAAGCACAGGCACACCCGGGAGGCATAGAAGCAAGATGCCTCTCCTCCTGCGAGCACCCCTTCTAGACGTCTAGAACTCTCGGGACATCCTTCCAGCCCCTGACCCCCGCAGTAAAGCCTAATGCAAATGCCTATCTTATTTACTAAGTAAGTAGTTGGAGATTAAGTCGCAAGGCTCGCCATATCCTCCGCGTCAAGGTACTTCCCGTGTCCATACGGAATCCAACGCCAACGCAGGCAGTCCGATGGCTCCTTGCGCCACGGAAAGGCGAGCTCAACGAAATCCATTTTCCTCAAGTGCCGCTGGATTAAGTTGGAGTATGCTTTTTCCACCTCTGCCTTCGACCCGTGCGGGACATTCTCTACCTTTGCGGTGGTCAGGCACCTAATAGGACGACCCTTTCCGACCTCCCCGCCACCGCTTTCGACGTCCTCGTGGTTTCCAGCGTCGTAATCGCGTGCGAGGACCACTAATCCCGGTGGCGACGCGGATTTCTCCTTGCGTCTGCTATACACCCAGGGCGTTCTGCTCTTCTCATAGCTTGGCTCAAAGATCATGCTCGTGTCTCCCAGGGTCTCCAGCTCGTCGTCCTCCCCCTTCACAACAAAAGGCTTAAACAGAACTGCGTACTTTTCTCGCTCCTGCTCCAACTGCCGCCTGCTGTCTGGACCTCGCACATTCAGCCCTTTTATGCAGTGCTCGAGCTGAAGAGGGGGACGCTTCGATCTCGAATAGTCGTGCGTCTGGTTATAGTCCCCTGCAGCTGCGTCTGATTGGAGGTACCCTCCCCAGGCCCCACCACTCGGGCACCACTGCTCGAAGCCCGAACTATGGTGTATGGCGGCCCGAGTTCCGGTGTAACGAACAACCGACATCGCGAACACATCTCTTGAAAAATCCACCGTCAGATCCTGTACAGAGTCATTCTGTACAGAGTCAAAGACCCCCCCAGCAGAAGTCCGGGAAGTTGAGGCTGCTGCTGCCGTAGTCCCTCTCCCTTCTTGTGCTTGTAGCAGGGCCTGCTGCCTCCTGTCGCTCTGGGTCTTGCTGCTCTTCAAGCCGCCCCGAGGGATGCGGCCTCCGCCCCCGCCCCCATCCCACCGCCCCCGTTCGCGCATCCTAAACAACAAGGCTAGCCATTTCCGAGTTCTGTCAGTCTGTCCGTCCTCGCTCTCCTGGTCCCGCTCTGCTGCCACAGGATTGGCACGCAGTCCCCCCGTGGAGCGCCTCGTCGCAGAGACGGTGAGGTGGAGGCGGATCTCCGCCACAAATAGGAATAGCGCAGCTTTTGTCAGCATATCAAATCTCGAGCCCCACATTCTCGCCCCCCTCAGCGGAGGCAGAAACGACACCGAACGCGGAGGCTAAGTTTGAAAACGTAAAGGTAAATCAGAATAAAAGCAGGGAGATTATACTTTCTACACTCTGTGTCTATTCTTGCTGGGGTCGGGTGCGATTCAGTCGAAGCGACTGTGACTGTGAGTGTATGCGTCACCGTGAGAGTAATTCCGAATAAGTATTAAGTAGAATTAGTGGATCCAAACAAGTAAGAGTCTTGGTTGCGGCCGCGGAAGCGAGGCCATTGGATCCTTCATCCTCTACCGCAATAGCTCACATACGGACAAAACAGTGCACATCCACAATCGCGTGACGACCACGACTACGATGGAAGCAAGCTGCGGCACGCTGCCACTTTGATTTTTTTAGCACGAGTTTTATAGTTCGTTGTAGTACCACGAAAGAATTACGACCACAAACAAGTCCCTTCTCCGTCTGTCGGCAATCATCATTTTCGGATTTAAAATTGCGGACCGACAACATTTACGACGACTGCATAGCCTGCGATTACTCGCAGCACTGCCATCAACTTTCTTCTGTCGAACAAATGTCGACTGCCTTCTGTCTGGAAAGATTTGTTCTTTCCGATGCATCGGATGTTCCACTGCCATCTTCGTCTTGGGATTCTTTCTGTAATTCTTTGTGCAAAAATCTTCGTTTTATCGTCTCCTCATATTTGTCGTTGATCTCAGCGATGCTGTCGCCTGGCCATGTTCATGGTGTTTTCGCGATGTAGTGTGGTTTTTGATTTTGCCTTCTGGCAAAAAATCGGAAGATGTAAATATTAGTACTTTAGCTCCGAGATCTCGTCCCCGTAGCAACAACCGATTGCCTGATCCTACAAGCGCTTGCGCTATTTTTCCTCCTAGAAATCGATCCTAGAACCACGACACCGCCACCCCGAGCGAGTACTCGGCGATCGAGAGCGGCAGCATCACGATCCACAGCGGGAACGGCAGCGAGAAGCCCATGTAGAACTGGAACAGAAACCCGCACCCGGCCGCGCCGTAGCCCGCGAACTCGTCGATCAGGCTGTCGTCCTCGTTGAAGTCGATCTTGCCGATCCGGTTTAAGTAGCGAACCAAATTCACCCCAAACAACTGCCCGCCGCGGATGGCGGAGTGGAACGCCGAAATCACCGTCTGCAGCATGAAGGCCACCCACACGGCGATAAACTTAGTCACCCACGAGAAGATGACAGGCAGCCACTTGTGGTACTCCTGGGGGACGGTCTGCTTCGCCGGGGGCTTAGAGGAGGGAAGAAAACCCTTTTCGGCGGCATATATTGTTCTTCTGGCACCGATTTGGCTATGATTCGGCTTCGCTTATGAGGGTGGCTCTACGGGGGAACATAAACGAAATACCAGACGAAATACGAGACAACGCAGACAAATCCCTGGCAACCGACTCGTCCTGGCACCGGCTGTCAATTACATTTGGCGGCGCTTGCTCTCTCCCTGGGATCGGAGCACAATGAGACCAAATACGAGACCATAAACCCAAGAGAATACAGGCCGCACCGTAAGCGAGCCATCCAAGACCCCACCTACAAGAGAATAACTACAAGACCCCCGCCACCACCGGAACAATCTCCAGGAAAATGGGTTTTTTTCTTGCTTAATGGGCATCAGGTTGAACTCAGCCTGCTTTTGCAAAACCTGCCCCAGCGTCGCCCCCAGCGTGATGGCGCGGGCGAAGGAAAGCTTCAAAGAGGCGAGGACGGCGAAGGCACTGTTTATTTTCGTCGATAAACGCGATCGATGGGTGAGATCGATTGATTCTAAGAAAGAGGTACAGTTAGAGAAGAGAGAGACAGAGAGTAGATAGAAGTGGAAGTCTATGTAAAAAGTATTAATACATTTATAAATACCCGGCGCTGAGTGCGGTGACAGCTGCGGACACCTTTTCTGGGTTGACCACCCTGGCAACTAAAAGCGCTTTCCTGGTCACCAGTTCCTGGGGCGTGATTTGCTGGGAGTCGGGGATGCCGTCTCCGTCCAAGTCCTCTATGGCCCGGCCAGAGCTGGTATTCAATGGCCGAAATGGTACAGGTCATCCTCATCGCCGGACAGGTTTATATTTTATCGAGGTAAGTATTTCTATTTTCGCCGCAGCCAGCCTATGCGAGTCTTTGTTCTTTCCTGCGAAGGGCGAAGGGATAGGGATGCAAGCTAGGATCGATTGCAGTCGTCGACAGCGTCTTCTTCCCTCCTCTCCGGCCCTACCGCTTGCAATCGGATTAGAGCCAATAAGTACCCAACCCATGCTCCGAGGCCCACTCCATGCCCCAACTGGTCCCTCTCCCGATCCTCCTAGTGGCATATCGGGGGCACCAGGTCCGGGGGCGCAATGGATCATCTTCACCATCTTTTCCCATAACCGCCTGAAAATCGGTTATTGCATTTCTCGAGGCGAGAAAGTTAAAGTTACCTCGGATGCCACTTGCCTACTTACCACAGCTGGCTGGTTCATAGCCTCCTGCTCATCCTTCTTGTGGGCCTCCACCGCAACCTCCCCCTCCGCATACAAGTCCGTCAAAGCCTTGCTCATTGCTGTATCAATTTAGGTGAAGTAGAACATGAATATGAGTGTCAATATCCGCACAAACACCAGAGCAAATGTAAGAAAGTAGTACTGTCCCATCCGGCGAGTTTGAAGGCTTCGAAGGCGGCGATGAGCAGGGGAAAGGTGCCGCCGAAGAAGCAGAGGATAAACCCAAACAGCATAGGCAGCAGCTCCGCCCCGGCCTCGCCCTTGAAGTGCGGCTCCAATTTCTTGCACACGATCTTGCCGTACCTGTGATATTGGTTCAAGAAGTTGGAGCCGCACTTCAAGGGCGGAGTGACTGTGACATTGGTGAAGCTGAAGACGATGCATCAATCTAGATAGTACTTCTAACTCAAAGTACTCAACGGCTTGCAGCGCTGCTGGAATGGCTTTTGTCTCGAGCATGACCGCACCGAAGGCGATCTGGTCTGCGTACTGGACTATGTATGGCTTCACCTTCGACAGCGCCTGCATCTCGGCAACAGCCACCACTTGCTCCTGAAAAAAGTGAAGTGGTGTGTGTTCCGCATTGTGGTGGAGCTGGGCGAGAAAGAGGAGGATTCGGAGGTCAATAAAATGGCATAAAATGCCGCGAGGACAGCGACTCTCATTGTCTGAAAATATCATTTGTCCAGATCATGATCATCCAGTGGTCTCGATTGCAGAGCACCTTTCGCTTCGCGACGAGCGGGTCGGCGGCCGCCTTCCCCGGTGTCGAGTTCACGCTCGTCTTCTTCTTCCCGGCGGCGGTTTTCTCCGCCTTCTCGGGGGTCGCAACCGCCATCTTGCTGTCAACTCTGCCCTCGCCCATATGTGTGAATGGCGACGGGTAGCACTTCGACCGATGTGAATGGGAATGCAGCCAATTGGAGTCAATTCTCGTTCGAGAAAATCTAGTAGAACTTCTTGGAAAACTACTGCTCCGCCTTCGGCTACCGAGGTTAAGAAAAAAGACAACGGCTGGGCGACGCAAATTCGTTGCCCACGAAGGGCTGGTTGGTGTTCTGCAACGACAAAAGCACGAACCATCACTTTATGAACTAAACACACCACTTTATGGCGTGAACACACCACTGTAACCGTGAATACTCTGTGACGCATACGCGGTCGCGCAAGCGAAGCATTCCAAAATTATTTTCCGCACAGCACCGTGCTCCTCAGTATCATACATTGAATCTTTCCGTGCCGTCGATGCTGACGCTCTACTTTCATGCTGTAATTTTTCCGAAAAATAAATGCACTTCGCTTGTAACATCGACTTCAACGTCGTGTCCTATCAATTTCTACTGAAACGGGAAACACCGATGTGACTTCTCTTGATGCAACGTCATCGTACTTCTGGTAGAAGGAGCACCATCCACCTGCATCCTACAAGCAAGCTTTCAATTTATTCATCAATTTTCGATATTCATAAAAAAATGTCTCGCGAGCGACAGCATCGGCGCCCCAATCAAACCCCCAACCCCCCGAAGCGCACGTCTGATCGCCCCCCCCCATTTCCAACCCCCTCGCTCAGTACTTGAATCCCTGCTTCCTCCGCAGGTAGTAGGGCTTCAGCTGCAGGAACTCCTCCCGGCTGATCGAGCCGTCGTGGTCCTTGTCCAACAGCGCGAAGATGCCTCCGAGCTGCGTGGTTCCCCCCGGGAAGTGCATGTGGATCATCGAGTCGCAAAACTCATAGCGCGTCAGGTCGCCACTATTGTTCTCGTCGCAGATCTCGAACAATCTTTCCACGGTGAGCCCGCGGTCGAACATGAAATCCAACAACCCCGTGAGCGACTGTGCGCTAATGCTGTCGTCGTCGCTGGAATAACCGCTCGCGTCCTGCGAGCAAGAACTCCCGGAAGTGGTCACGGAAATCAGCCCGGTGGAAGCACCTGGCCAGAGATAGTTGTTGTGCTGCCCATAGATATAATATCTTCCGCTGCGGTTCGTTCCGCAGGGCTCCGCCGAGGCCGACCCCCGGAGATCGGTATCTTCGGACCGATTAGTTCTAGCCTCATAGGTAGTCTAGGATGTAGAAATGAAACATCAGAACGTATCACCCCAATCCCCCATAAAACATCGGTGTGCAAGACCCTTCTTCCGCGCCGGCTTGCCCCCGCCCGGCAGAAGCTTCGAGGAGGCGGACTTCTCGAGCGCTTTTTTCAACACCGAGTCCCCGCTGTGGTCCACCGCGTTTCTGCGGCCGCTCCTTGCCGCCCACTCCAGATGGTAGCCTTCGCTGTCGGTAGGGAACAGCTTCCGGTAAAGCTCCTCGCTCTGCTTCGCCGCCCTCAGCAACGTATCCTCGGCTGTTGCTGAAGGCGGCGAAGCAGCGCGAGGAGCAGCTGTGCCCGCTTTTCCTCGCAACGTCTTCGCCAGCCCGTCCGCGGAATGGTCCACCGCGTTCCTCCGCCGCAACGCGAACGCCGGCGGCGCGGGCATCCGCTCCACCTCGGTCTGATCCTCCTGCTGCGCCACCACACTCTCGGCCAGCTCCGCCACAACCCCCGCCTTAGAGCCGTCCCCGCTGTGGTCCACCGCGTTCCTGCGCCGCAGGGCGTACGCTGGCGGCTTCTGCTGTCCCTCATCATCCAAATCTTCATCTTCGTCCGAAGACTCTTCCTCCGCATCCACGCTCTCCTCCTCTTTCGTCTCTCCCGAAGATTTTTCCCCCACGAGCAGCGCGCCCACTAAGCCCGCCTTGGAGCAGTCCGCGGAGTGGTCCACTGCGTTGCGGCGGCGGAAGGCGAAGGCTTCAGGCGGTGCGTGTTGTTCGAGCTGCTCCCCGAGGGCCACTGCCGACCCGTCCGCCGTGTGGTCGACCGCGTCGCGGCGCCGCGTGGCGTAGCCGGGCACGACCGCTTCTTCTTCTTCTTCTGTCGTAGCTGAAAGTTTCCCCTTCGCTAGCTCTTCCACGACCCGCTGCTGGGAGCCGTCGGCCGAGTGGTCGACGGCGTTGCGCCGCCGTAGCGCGAACTGGCCCACTGCACCTTCGTCGCCGCCCAACTGCGCCACTATTCTCCCCGCACTTCCGTCCGCCGAGTGGTCGACTGCACCTCGCCGTCTCGACGCGTACCCCTTCGGCAGGCTGCACATGGCCGCGATCGCTGCGGCTTCGTTGCTCGCCGTGTAGTCGACCGCGCCGCGGCGCTGCTTCAGCACGCGCTCGCTCGGCTTCGGCATCGCCTCCTCGTCCACATCCTCCTCCTCCTCCTCTTCTTCCAGCACGGACGCCAGCGCAGGAGGGCGCGCTAGCGCCGCACCAGAGGTTGTCGAAAGGCCCGCAATGGACGCTGCCAGCGCATTCGCTGCGAGCGAGGGCACACTTGACACACTCGGCGACGGCGTGGTGCTGGAGGGAGTCGTGGTGGTAGAGTCCAGCGGCGACGGCAGCTGGCTCGTGGACACGCTATCGGCGGGCGAACCGGCGTGCGTGCTGGCGGCGGAGCTCATAGACGTGGGGGAGGCCTTGCTGCTCTTCGCCGGCTTCCTTGTCACAGCCTCCCGACATTTTGACGAAAGCAGCGGCGGTAGCTCCGACCGGTCACCGGTGACTAGGTGCGACAAGACGCCGACCTCGCCGCGCTCCATTTCGGGATTACCTCCGGACGTCGCCATCTTCATCGAGGCGTCAAGCGCGGTCATGGAAGCGTGCAGCTCCGTAGACAAATCCGACAGCTCGGTGAACTGTGTCGTTTTGCTCTTGCGGAAAAGGGGGCCTGAGCTGGTCGCAGTGAGACCTCCCGGCCTCACAGAATTATCAGGGTTTTCTGAGGCTTGCTGTTGGTCTGGACTGGTGGCGCTTCCGTTTCCGTTTGCGTCGCGCGCCTCCGCGTGCGTCAAGAAGGACGCCAGATGCGAGGGCCCGCGCGGCTCCGAGTAGCTGCGTCGCGGCGGTAGTAGGCCGCTGTCCTTGGACGAGAGAAGGGGAGTGTTGCTGCCGCGGAAGAAACGCGCGCCAGGAGAACGGGTCAGCTTGCGCGGCTGGTAGTTTCAAAAAGGATATGCAGGCCACTGATTCGAACTCAACATGGCTCACTACATAGGAAACCATAGACTTGGCTGCTGTCATGACAGCCCCGTACGAGAATACGGGGGCGATGGGGGATCAACATGGCTCACTACATAGATTCGTTAAGATTCCTCAAACTGCTGAGTCTCGCGGCTGTCCTATCATCGGAAGAATCTTCGCGCTCACCGGTGCCGGCCAGTCTGTGAAGTCGCTCCAATCGGGCGGCACGTCCCAGGGGCTGGCGACTTTCAGTTGCCTTGGGTTTCCCCGGGTCCCGCGAGGACGCTGTCGAGTGTACTCGTTGTGGTACGTATGCAACTTGTACACCTCGGTGTTGCCGCCCCACCCGTCGCTCTTGTACCGCGAGAACAGGGAGGCCTGGAAGGTTGGGAAATTTTCATTTGAGCAAGCCGATGTTCCATTGTTCCATCACCTGACCCTACAGATTTAACATAGGCCCAACAGCACCTGATCCGCGAAAAGACGGCGACTTTGGTGCTTGACGCGCTCCAAGTTGAGTTCGAGGTCGAGGTCCTTTGTCTGCAAACGAAGACGCTCGTCGGGCGGGGCGCGACCGAGGGTTTGCACCTGGGGGGATAATTTCTCACTCGAGTAATTCAGCCATCATCTCTTAGAGATCGGTACCGCTACCTCTCGTGCATCTCTTGAAGCACCGAGACCTTCCGGAGATGCTCGAGCAGCACTGCGAGAGCGACGTCTGCATCTCTTCGAGCCATCGGCAAAAATCAAAATGTGCAACACCGTGGGCAATCTATGCTCGTCAATCGGTTTCTCGTAGTTCAGTCGGAAAATTAATGTATGCATTCAATGAAGTAGCAGAACAGTCATATGAACCGACCAGATTCCTTCGGCTCGCGAGGTCGGACTTGTCCCGCAGGTACTCGGTGAATTGGTCGATGCCAAACCTGTGCTCGTCGTCCTTCTTCACCACCCTCGAAAGGGCTTGCTGCAGCTTGAGCTCCGCTTTCTTCTTGTCGCGGGTTCGGCGGCGGCGGTCCGAGACCAGTCTCAGCGGGTCGTGCGTCTCCGGATCACTCCGCATCTGTGCCCTGGGAGGAAAGTGGAGGTGGAAGCCAACATTATATTTCGGAGCAGGACCCGTGTTGGTAAGTGCAATCAGACCCGTCTTGAAACAAAAAAAACTCCGGTATCAGCAGGACCAAAGGTCGTCAGAAACACGGACCAAAGAGATCGATGTCATCATTAGATTTGGCGCAACGTTTCTTCCCATGCTGTACGTTAGCTAGGTCTTGCCCTTGGTCGTGCGAGACAACTACTACGCGCGTACTTTACTAACTAGTAGGGTTCTTGTCTCAAGGCTTTGACACATCCGAGCTCCACAACAAATCGGAAAAGGATGCAACATGACCAGGAGGTTCCATTTTGGCGGCGTTGATTAAAAAATTACGAGACCATCTCTACTCGCAGTTTTGCCCAACGCGCCGTGTGTCGGATATGATGTGTCGTCGCATTTTTGAGCTGATGCTGGAACCGAAAAGCCCATCAGACCCGTCTTGAAACAAAAAATCTCCGTTTTCAGCAGACCCGCAGAGGGTGTTCAGAAACACGGACCAAAGATTTTGTCATCAGTTGAAACACCCACAGAACAAAAGCAAAGCCGGTGAAATTTACTACTTCAATTTCTGTCTGGGGGGCATGAAACAGGAACCTTCAGGGGAAGCAGGAGCCTGGGATTAATCCCGCAGAGAATGGTTTAGGCTGTGTTGATTGAAAATCCACACTACGAGGGTATGAAAGTGTGCTTTTGCCCAACAAGCCGGATCCAGAAACGTAATAGCATGAGTGAGAGTTTGATGACTGAAGCGGGTTGTCCTTGAGGCATGAAACAGTAACCGCTATGGGTACACAGCCGGCGACAGCCGGCATGCAACAAGCGCCACTGCGATTATCTCAAAATTTTCCGATATGGGTTGCGTTGATTAAAAATCCACTCCACGGGGATGAAGGAGTGTTTTTGCCCAACGAACCAAAACCTTTTCTGGATTCTTGCATCGAAGAAAGACTGACTGATAGATACTTGGATACAACTGAAGCGTGATCGACGTGCAAAATAAATAGAAAACTGTACTCCAGGACTTTCCAGGCCTCCTTCTTGTTGAGTTTGGCACCCCTTTGGAAGGAATCCGAGATCTCGTCCCGCCGCTCATCGGGAAAGGGAACCGGCTCCATCTGAAGAAGATGGTGGGGCCAACGGAACGACTCTCTTTTCTTCGTGGCCTTCTCCTCTGCGTCCCCTATGGTCGTGCGTCGTTCCGCGCGCGTCGTGCGTCGTATATCGGTATAGGCTATGGCCTCGCCCTCGTCTACAATGTACCTAGATCTCGTCCCGCCGCTCCTCGGGAATGGGAATCGGCTCGCGAAGCTTATGGAGTACAACACACTACTTCTTTTGTTTGATAACGATGAACTTGATGAACGGGAATCGGCTATACTAGTCGGCCAGCCATTCTCGCGCTCGATCACTCTCTCGTAGGCTCGATCACTCTCGCTTTCTGTCACCGCGCATTGACCCGGTCGGTTGTTCACTTCCCGGCCTTGTGCCCTTGCGCGCCATAGTGTAGTAAGCGGAAGCGCAGCGAAAGCTCAAAAAGGGTTCTGGTTACTCCATCCTCTCTGTCATGGAATCTGGTGGGGAGTAGACCACCGGCAGCCGGACTGCCAGCGCCGTCATGAAAGCGAGCAGCAGGGTGACCGCCACCCCGACCGGTATCCAGCCGTTGAAGAGTGCCCCATTCCCGGCCGCGTACAAAATAAAAGGCACCAAGCAGCCCACGAAGAGCAAAAATCCCACCGCGAAGGCGTGCAGCTTAAACCTCCCGTGCAGCAGCGCGAACAGCTCGGACGAAACCGGGTACAGGAGGCCGCCGCAAAACGGAATCCAGAAATATGCCCAACGCCCAACGGAGGCGAGGAAGCAACCTGCCATGTCGGAGATTTCTGACACAGATGGATCCATTCAAGTGATGGGCGCGATAAATTCTATATCAAACTACAGAAGGGATCGATCCTTTATTCATTCATTCGCGCTTGGTCGAATTTTTTTGAAACGATTTGGGTCCGGAATAAAGATGACTTGCTTTTCAAGTCGCATGCTCGTAGTTTGTTCCCAGAAATCTTTCACGCGATCCAAAAAGATCGCGCGCTTGTGGTATTAACAAATCTATAACAAAGAACTGCAGCAACTCTACTCTCTAAAAAACATTCCTCAGGTTAAAAAAAAATTATCACTACCCATGGCCCCTAGCGACACCACGTGTGCTGCCAGCAGCAGGCCGTTGAGGCCGACCGATTGTCTCCCCGCGTGCAGGAGGGATAGCAGTAGTTCTAGTCCGCCGAGCACGAACCCGGCCACCAGGAGGCCCTCGAAAGTGGTCTTGGCGTCCTCGTATTTGGTCACGCAGCGGGGCGTCATGTTCGCTGGGTCGAACCAGCAGGACTGCAGGTTGGCAGTGTTGCACGGCGCCACAACGCACTCCCCCGGCAGTCCGTGTTTCACGTGACTCTCGCGCTGGAACCACGCGAGGTAGACGAGCCCCACAAACAGCCAGCACGAGATGCCGCGCCAGACGAAGACAGAACTAGCGGGAGACTCGATCACGAGAAGAGTCGGAGCAGTCATCTTTCGCCATACACCGATTAGTCGATCAGAAATTAATAGCCCATTCAAACCCTTTTTCACTAATACCTGTTCAACCTACTGACTGAGGTGGTGATCATGTGCCTAGTGTACGTATATTGTGGGTTCGGCCGTACAAACTCCGCTCCGAATTGCTGCACGAAGAGTCTCTCCCACATTCGCGTGCGGAACAAAGAGCGCTGGAGAGCGTTTCTGCGTTCGGTTTCAATAAACCGTTGGTCGTTTTTGTATACACGGAAACGGTCTACTTATTTGCGGAAAGTGTTCCCGGCGATGAGAGCATCGCTCGGTGAAACTTTCTACGCGACGAGGTGAAACTGAAACAGGTATGCTGTCCTCCTGGTCGGTGCAGAGTGGGCTCATCCTTGTGAACATCGGTCGGATACCAGGTGTTTTTTGACTTTAGGGACGTGAACGCATCACCGCCCTCGCGTCCGCCACCGGATGCATCGTTTCACGGGCGTCACGTCTTCTCCCGGTGTCAAGGGCACCCCTCGCCGCGCTCCTACCAACGCGTCTCCCCCGCTGCGCGCGGCCGTCGAAGACCGCTGCGCGGCTTCCGCTGCTTCCTGCGCGGCCCGCTCCTTCGCGAGGAGCTCTTGCAATCGAAGTATTTCTTGCGATGCAAGGTGGAGTCGGTACTCGAGGTCGTGCCTGGCGCGCGCCAGCACGCCGACCTCAAACTCGGCAGCGCGCATCCGCTGCAACGCTTCGCCGTAGCCGACCTGAGCGTCTGCTTCTCGCGGGGTCGTGGATGAAGCGCAGAAGTGCGTACACGGGTCTTTGCCAGATCTTCTCCTGCTGCTACAACGCGGCCCTGCGTCAACCGTGTGCCGCCGCCCTTGATGGGCCGCAGACGTCGATGGCCGGACGGCATCTTTCTCCGCGGGCGGGCGGGGGTGCGGCGCGAAGCGCAGGCCATACTGCGTCAGGAAAGGGTGCACCATGGCGTCCTGCAGCGCCAGCCGCTCCTCGGCCCTTTGTTTCACCAGTTTCTCCACCAGATCCCGGGCCAAAGGGTCTGTTCTCATAATTCTCTCCCCGTGGGATCCTTCGTCTTCTCGCCAACGCACCTCCCCCCGTAGGATCCGCCGCGTCACCGCCGCTTGCCCCTTTTCCAGGTCGGCAAACGGGCTCTGGCCCACCAGCATCTCGAACAGCAGCACGCCGAGACTCCAGTTATCCACCGCGAACGAGTAAACCGACGGCTGTTTAATATCGCCCGCCGCCTCGTTAATTTCGTCTTTCGCGGCGGACGGCGAGTTTGATGGAGCTGCTGCTGCGGCCGCCGCGGTTGCCCCCGTTCTTCCCCGTTCTTGGCCCGCCGCGTAGTCGGGTGCCGCTTCTGCTTCTTCGACAACGG
>RXOD01004034.1:0-31097 GCA_005223375.1 Amoebophrya sp. AT5.2 | reverse complement strand
AACAGGATTTGGATCAGCGGCGCGAGCAGTACTTCCAGAAGGGAGTGCAGTCCTGGCTCGAGACGCGGCCTCCGAATTACCAGTTTCCTTCTCCAGGAGCCGTCGAGCGCGAGCTTGCAGAAACAGCACCTCGTAGTGCAAGCGCGAGCAAGCCTGCAGTAGCTGTGGCAGTTGTAGCGCCACCGCCATCGTGGTCTTCGACTTCGTCGTCAGGCTGGTCTGCTACTGACGGAGAGGAGAACGCCGGCGTTGCTGCAGCTCGAAACCCGCCAGGAGAGGCAGAGGCAGACCGAGAGCGAAAAGAAAGAACACCAATGTTGCCAAGCGGTCCTGTTGCCGCTACAACTAGAGCTGCTTCGCTCGGTGTTGGCCAAGCCCAAGCTCAAGAACCGGCTTCAGCAGCTGCGCCTGCTCACATGCATATTCACACGACGAGGCCCGCAGCGCCACCACCATCGGCTTTGTCATCTTCAGCATCTGATACCGAGGCCGAGAACGAGGACGTTGCTGAGGCGCCGAAGTTGGCAGACGAGCGAAAGCGAAGCCATGCTTCGACGGCAGCTGTGCCAACGAGCCGGCCACGGGAGGTTTCCCGCAGCGCACAGCATCCCACCGCAGAGAAAAGGCTGCCGTCGCCGCGAGAAACGCCGTTCCCACCACTGCTTTCATCGGCGTCAGATGACAAACACAAACCGGATAGCCATGACGCTACGCGGCCGACGGGAATTGCGCAGGGTACAACACGAGGAGAGCGGAAACTGCCCTCGCACCGAAAACCTTCACGAGCAACTCCTCCTCCTGGTTTTTCAACACCGTCAGGAACAACATCTTCACGTGCAGACGCGCCACAGCCTGCGCCATTGTTGCCGACGTCGGGAACCGCGTTATCATCCGCATCCGATACGGAGCAAGATGAGAAGCCACGAGGAAGCCGTCATGACCACCACGTCGGCAAGACGAGGACAACCACAACGTCACCTGTGACCCGACCTCCAGGCTCCGTTTCGACAACTACAGGCCCGAATAAAGGGGACGAACACGACGAATCGCTTCTACCAGCGGCCAATAAAAGAACGACGGCGTCAGCCGTGTTCGCCGCGGCGGCAGCCTCCTCCAAAGACGACGAGCATGAAGATGCGGTTTACTCCGACACGAACAGCGAGAGGGGGGGCGAGGAGGGGAGTAACCGCCCGTCCTCGTGGCAGCGGCGGCCGCGCAACGCGTCACAGATCGCGAAGATGGTGCGTAAAATCACCCCGGGAGACGTACGGGAGCACGAGAAAGTGCACGACCATTTCGAACGCGCGCTCGGCGGCGGCGGCCGCGAGGCTCCAGGGCCAGGAGGCCCATCACCACCGCGCGAAGAGCACCGTCAAGCTCCTAAACCAGCAGACCGAAAACGGAAGCCCACAGTGCATAGCGCCGACACACTGGACATTCGGTCTTCAGAGAACACCTCGACGCGGCAGGAAGACAAAGATGATCTGGATCGGGATCGTGAAAGGTCGGAACAGGAAAGACAGGCTTCCGTCCGGATCCGGACCTCAACGACAGGAGGTGCCGCTGGCGGGGAGCGGGGAGCCCTCTCCAGCGCGTCACGGGACGGTCTTCTAGCAGACGACGAAGACCACGCAGGTGGTAGGGAAGATAGGGAGACGACGGTCCAACATCTCGCCGGCCGCAGCTCCTCGAGCAGGCCGTTGATGTCGAGCGTGGGCCGCCTAGCGCCGCCGGAGTCCTCGTCTCGCGCTCGATCGCAGAAGTTGTTCGAACAGGGACCGCGAGACCCTCCTTCCACCATCCCCTTACTGGACCACGTGCGCGCGTCGCGACTGCGGGCGCCGTCGTCGCGACTGCCTTCCAAGGTGAGCAAAAGCGAGACCTCCGCAGAAAAAGAAATCGCCGAAGCGGAGGAGATCCCCAAAGAAGCTTCCGAAGAAAGTGGTTCGTCGAAAAAAAAGAAACTATCCAAGGGACGTGTTGCTGCTTCGGTAGTTGTTGGGCAGCTAGATGCGCCAGCTCCGGCACCTGCAGCAGCGGACCGCCACCAGCACCACGATAAGCGTACTAAAACCGAACCCGAACCCCCCTCGAAGAAAATGAAAAGTCTTGTGTTTCCGGACGACGCAGTGCCCGAGCCTTCCGGCGACGAACTGTTGGGGCAGCTCCGGCGCTGGGACGCAAAGGCGAAGCCGAAGCGTTCTTCCGGCGCCCATCGGAGCAGTGTTGGCGACGAAACCGCCGAAGAAACGGAGGAGGAAGATGAAACCGGCTTCCCCGGTGGAGAGCAGCACCCGCAGAAAGCCGCAGGAGCTGAATCCAAGGTGAGCGCGAAATCGGAGCAAAGCGACGCCACCGCTGAGAGCGGTGCGACGCGCAAGACGCGGCGGAAGCGAACCGTGGCGACGACCAACTCTCTCTCTCTGGGAGCCGACGGCCTCGGTGACAAACGTGACCCGAACCAGACTGCATCTGCCGAGGTCGACGTAGCCGCGCACATCAAGCGACCCGACGAGGACCTCCAAACTGCCGAGGCTGCTGCGCACAACAAGGCCAGCGAGCTCGAAGCGCGCGCGCTTCGCAAGATGGAGGACGCCGAGCGGCTGCAGCGGGAAGCGGACGCCCGCGTCGCCGCGGCGGAAAAGGCACGCGCCGCGGCGGAACGGGCACTGGTCGCAGAGAAGGAGAAGCTGCAAGAAGCGGCGAGTCCGCGAACAGAAGAGCGGGCACGGGAGGAGGTGGCGCGCAGGGAGAAGGAGTTGGCGGCGCGATTGGCGACGGAGGAGAGGTTGGCGCGATTGGCGCGGAGGGCGGCGGACGAAGAGAAGAGGAAGCTGGCGGCTGCGAACGAGGAACTGGAAGAGCTGCGGAAGCAGGCCGTGCGCAAAGACCAAGAGGCGCGATTGGCTGCTGAGGAGGCGGCGCGGGTAGCGGCGGAAAAGGCGAAGGAGGAGGAGAAGACGAAACTCGCGCTACAGGCGAGCAAGGAGCTGCAGGAGCTGAGGGAGGATTTCGCGCGCAAAGAAGAGGAGGCGCGCCTGGCAGCGGAGGAAAAAGCCCGTATTGCGGCGGAACAGGCGGTCGTGGAGGAAAAACAGAAAATCGCGGACGAAAGAAGGGAGCTGGAGAAGCTGCGAGAAGACGTCGCGCACAAGGAGAAGGAAGCGCGCTTGGCTGCTGAGGAAGCGGCGCGCAAAGCGGCAGAACAGGCCGCGGAAGAAGAGAAGCGGAAGCTTGCCGCGGGAAGAAAGGAGCTAGAAAAGCTGCGAGAAGACGTCGCGCGCAAGGAGAAGGAAGCGCGCGCGGCGGCCGAGGAAGCGGCGCGCAAAGCGGCAGAAAAGGCGGTAGAAGCCGAAAAGCAGCGGATTGAAGCGGGAAGAAAGGAACTCGAGAAACTGCGCGAGAGCGTCGCGCGCAAGGAAAAGGAGGCCCGCCTGGCGACGGAGGAGGCGGCGCGCAACGCCGCGGCAAATGCGGTAGAAGAAGAAAAGCAGAAGCTGGCTGCGGGACGCGAGGAAATCGAAAAGTTGGGAGAGGACGTTGCGCGCAGAGAACAAGAAGGCCGTTTGGCGACCCAGGAAGCCGCCCGCAAAGCCGCCGAAAGAGCGGTAGAAGACGAGAAGCGAAAGCTTGTGGCGGGCAGACGGGAGTTGGAGGAGCTTCGCGAAATCGTCGCGCGCAGAGAAAAGGAGGCCCGCCTGGCGTCGGAGGAAGCGGCCCGGAAAGCCGCCGAAAAGGCGGTCCAGGACGAAAAGCAGAAGCTCGCGGCGGGCAGCAGGGAGGTCAAGAAACTGCGCGAAAGCGTCGCGCGCAAAGAAGAGGAGGCGAGCCTGGCGAACGACGCAGCGGCCCAACTCCGGGCTGCCGAGAAGGCGGTACTAGCAGAACAGAGGGAGAAGCCAGCCGAGGCCGACAAAGTAGGCGGACCCGCGGCCAAGGAGCCGCCCGGACAGCCGGGCGAGGCAGTGGCCGCGAGGAGATCGCCACCGCCAAAGTTTGTCGATGCTTCAAAGACAAAAAGCATTAGCGACGGCGGGACGAGTGGAACCGAGGACGTTGAAAGTGAAACATCAGAGGACGAAGTAGAAGCACCCCCCGCGCCGCGCCCCTGGGTACTTGCTCCACCGGCACCGGCTACGCGCGCCGGGCTGGAAGGTTTAACGGAACAAGTGCGACGACCGTCTTCCCAGGTTCGCCAATCGCGACGCGAGCAACGGGAGCAGGCGGTGGGGAAGTTGCGTCAGACCGCGATGTTGGCCCTGAACCCGGCGGCACCGACAGAGGGTGGAAACGGAAGCGGCACGGCCGACGAAGCGCGCAAGAAGGCCGCAGCCCTGCAGGACGTCGCGGATGCGCTCGCGATGAGTGGCGCGGCGGCCGCTCCTTCGGATCCGACCAAGGGGCCGCGCCGGCAGTCGCTCCGCCAGCGCATGGCCCAGGAGGAGGAGGCAAACCGTTTGAACACCGCTAAGGCAGCGGCGCCGAAAAAATGGGCACCGGTGAAGGCTCCTCCCGGTCTCGCCACTCGCGCGGTGGAGTCGAAAGTGGTGCCGCCTCCTATGTTCGACGGCCGCGACAGTGCACGACCTGGCAGTCCGGCGCCGGGGGAGAGAGGAAGAAGTCCAAGTCCCCCGTTTGCGAAGAAGTGGGCCCCGGTGAAGGCAGCGCCGGGGCTCCTGCAAACTGGACGCTTCGCTTCCCCGAACGCGATGCAGAAGTTGGAGCCGAAAGGTGTGGTGCCCGGGGGCCCGGCTATTGCGAAGATGAATATCGATATGCCCGGCATTGCACAACCAAAACTGCCTGCGAAACCGGCTCCATTCGCGAAAGCGCAGATGAAATATCAGCAGCAAAACGAAGATGCAATGTCGACCCAAGAAAAGCAAAACGACACTGCTGTGAAGATCGTGACCACCCCGCCCGACACGCCCTATTCTGCGTCCGAGGAGCCGGGAGATTTCGCGTTTGGCGATTTTGACGCTGCGGCCGACATCGAGTATCGCGACACGCTGATGAAAGGTGGCATGCTCCCGAACGCGTCAATCGGGGCGTACCGTCAGTCTTCTGTGGGAGCGCGCCGGAGCACGTCGCAGGAGCGGTTTTCTTTGCGAAACCTGGACGCCGCGGTGGGGGGATTTAACCCTGCGCATATCTCGGTCGCGGAGTACGCGAAGCGAAGAACCACGAAGCCAACGGAGGACACAGAAAGAATCTCGGTGGATGAAGCCGACCGAGCATCTTTGCCTCGGGTGCAAGTGAAGGACGAAGGGCCGAGTGGCCAGCAACCAGTCGCGGCCGGGGGGCTGGGAATGTTTGGAAACTTGCTGCCGCGTGGCGTTGCGGCGATGATGGGCATTTCCCCGGGCGGCGGCGTAAATGTGGCTGCGCAGCCCGCCGCCGGACAACAGCAAGGTGGCCCAGTCGCTGGCGGAGCTCCTCCGCGGGACGCGAGCGCCGTTCTTTCAGTGGAAGCATTAGCAGCGGAGGAGACAGACTCGACGCGACCGTTGAGTAAATTCGAGCGGGAACACCCGAGCCTGGTGGCGCTGCGCCGGGGCAGAGGCGTGGGCGCAAGTCCGTTTCGCGCGGGAAACAAACTCGGCGCAAACCCGTTCCTGCAGCGGGATGCCGCGGACAAAAATCTTCCACCTGGCGCTCCACCTGCCCCTTCACCTCCGATGCCTCCTTCTACCGGGCCCACCTCCACCGCACCTGCACCAGCTCGGGTTGTGGGAAAAGCTGGCTTCTCGGGATTCTTCGGTCCACCGAAGCAAAATGCCGGCGCGACGGCCGCAACAGCAACACCAAAAGTAACCGCGAAAGCAAGTCCACCACCCGGCTTTGGAGGGGGCTTCGGTGGAGGTGGTTTTGGGGGAGTTGTAGCACCTCAGGCGAAAGCTGCGGGAGGGTTCAACCAGTTGAGGGCAGCGGAGCAGAACGAGTTTGCGCACAACCGGAACATTAACCGCCCCGAATGGATGAATCGCAGGGCGCGCGCGCCGACGACAATCATCGGAGGTGGCGGACCCGCTGATCAAGGGGGACCACAGGTGCAGGGAAAAGTCGATGAGGACACACCTGACGAACGGGAGCTGAAATCGCGAATGGGAAGCTGGCGCGCGGAACAGTTGCAGAAAAGGAACATCCAAAAAAACGTGAAGAGAAGGTGGATCGTGGACTGACCGCGGTCGGGACGGTTCTATTGTACTTGATGCGCAATGTTAGCGAAGCAGTATTTATTTGCAAAAAGATTTATTGGTAGTGTGAGTGTGAGAAGACATTCTCATTCACATTGATCAGAGCTTTCGACATTGATTTTATTGGTTTTCAAGGAAGAACGTGAACGATTTTTTGGTTGGACGATGGATTCAAATTTGTCAACTTTTCTGCCGGCGTGATGGACGACGACGGCGTGCTGGCGAGGTCGAGGACCGCTGCGGCTAGTATTTGCTACTGGCAGTTCCGCTGGACCAGGACCTGGAAGAGTCCTCGAGTTGTGCCATATTCTGTGCCCTAAAATTTCAGTTGCAGTACACTGTCTCGACGTGAGGAGTTTCCAGTGCTTGTTCGTGGTCGTGGATCAGGATCAAGACTCAACAACTGTCTGGCGTGTCAACAAGTGTAAGTATCTTCGCGAATGTGGGTGACTCTGACATCATCTGGTGGTCCATCGAGCCGCGCCCGCCACCGGCTGAAGAATTTATAGGGCCATCAACTCATACTCAACACCAACAGCAACACAACTGTACACTACAACAGAAAACAATAGATACGAATACTAAGCGTAAGCCCCGCCCCCGACCGGCGCGACCAACAAATCAACAATGGCCGCGTCCCAGACCAGTGCGACCGCGTCTTCTCGGCATGTCGTTCTCCCGAACGCCCCTTCCTCGGGCTTCCAGATGCCGCGACTCCTGCTCGGGACCTGGAAGGCGGAGGTCGGGCAGACCAAGCAGGCCGTGATTGCCGCGGTAAGAGATGGCGGCTACCGGGGCGTGGACACCGCGAACGACTACGGCAACGAACACGAGGTCGGGGAGGCCATCACCTACCTGACGAAGACGAGCGCTAGTGAAGAAGGCAGGAACGGAGAGCCGATTCTGAAGAGGGAGGAGCTGTTCGTACAGTGCAAGTTGTGGAACGCCAACATGCGGCCGGATCTGGTGCGGGGCGACCTGATCGCGAGTCTGCAGGACCTCCAGCTGGACTACGTGGATAAGGAGAGTGGGCCGTGTAGTTGGCTAGCTGGTGCCCGGCGCTAACGATGCTCCTGCAATATCCAAATCTATGGCTACGGGTAGACTAGTACGAAAGTACAGTTGTAGGGAACAAAATGCAGATGACACGACCTTGCTAAAATTCCAATATCATTTCCAATATCATGAGCCAATTTGTTTTTGTGCTAGGTGTTAGAGGGTCGAACCTGACCCAGACGGTCAAACCTGAGACCTGGAGATATTGAATCTCATGTCAGTCCGGGTCGACGCCTGGGCGAGAAAAAATGGAAATGAAGCAATGTAGTAGTCACGCATCGGCATGATTGCAGCTAGCCGACCATGATCGCCTGTGAGGGAGGATTCCTACATCATTCACTGGCCGCAGTGCTGCCCCGCGGACCCGGAATCGGTGAAACCGGCACTTGCGTGGAACACTGCTGATATCCCTTCCGCCGACGAAGCCACCGTGTTGAAGAACTCCCAAAACCGGCCGCACAACAACAACGTGCAGGGGAATCGGAAACTGCAGACCATGTTCCCCATTGATGAGAAGGGTAGTATGAAGGAGGTTCTTTCGCTCGCGCTTTTTACGTAGGTACTATACTTCTTTGATGGTCCGTATGTTACAGTGAAACTCGATGAATTTGATAAAGTAAGGAGGTATCGGTATCCTTGATGACTGACTACCTAGTCCAATTATTTGAGAAGTACTCCTCCTACTCCCTCACCTCTATTTCCAGGTTACTACTGCTCCGACAACGGCGTGCACTTCACGGACACGTGGAAGGCGATGGAGAGGCTGGTCGACGAGGGGCTCGCGAGGTCCATCGGTATTTCCAATTTCAACTGCAGCCAGGTGATGGACCTGCTCAAAAACGGCTGCGTGAAGTACAAACCCGCCGTTCTCCAAAACGAAGTGCACCTCTACCTGCAGCAGAAAGACACCCTCGACTTCTGCAGAAAACACGGCATACAGCTGCAAGCGTACTTCTGGCTCTTTGTCGGAGGTCTCCTCCTGAACAAAGGAAGAAGCAGATGAAACCTTTGTTGAATATATTAATTTATAGCTTTTCGACGCCACTCCCACTGCCACACCCACTACAGGTACAGTCCCCTCGGCTCCGTTTACGGCGGCACGGAGACCCCCACCGGGGACCGGGACCTCGCCGCCGACGCTATGTTCCGTCCTGAGTATTCCATCCGCGAGCACCCCACTTTGACCGATATTGGCAAACGGTACGGAGGCAAGTCGCCCGCGCAGGTGGCTATGAAGCGAAACCAGGTGGTAAGCTATGTGGCCAAGAACTGGTACAAGTACTATCTAACTGTGTAATGGGTCCCTTTCGCCCTACTTGCACTTCTTGGGTGGCGATGTCCCTCAGGTGGCGAGTGTGTGCGTCGGGAGGTTTCAGAGTATATGCCCCACTGCCATTGTGTAGACTAAGCAAGAACTCATTGGGAGCGGCAGCGGGTAGAGGAAAGTGGTAAGCCTAAGCCGTAGTGAGATATAAGCCGTGGCTGTAGGGGGCCTAGGCCTAGGCGTAGGGCCTGAAGAAAGTGGTGCAAAAGTTGGAGCCCGGAGTGGCGACTTATTCCATTGTCAGCTGCCTACTGTAGGCTCCTGCAAATTTGCAAGACGTGCTGCGGATCATCCTGCGGAAAGCCGCCTTTCTACGCCTACTGCAGACCTCTCTCCACAACACACGAACGGGACCCCGAAGGGCCTCCCTCCAATTTACAATTTCACTTTAATGATCTTGATGAGTGAAGCTCCTGTCTACCACTACTAACTTCCCACCTGGCCCGAGCATAGTGGCGCTCCGCTACCAGCTCCAGCGGGGTGTGTGTTTAGTGGCAAAATCCGTGAATCCGGGACGGATCGTCGAGAACGGCAAAATTTTCGGAACCGACTTTCCGGACCTCACCACCGAGGAAATGGGGATGATCTCGGACATGAACTGCAACTGGCGGGGGCTGCTGTGGCCGCAAACCGCGGGCCACCCGGACTATCCCTTCCGGGAAACGACCGCCACCCCCGCGAAAGTGCCCTCGGACTGGCTGTTCCAGGGAGGACTAGAAGAGTTGCTGAGTCGTGGGGTCACGGTCACGAACTGAGCAGGAGTTCACCGGGAGGAGGCTTGAACGATTGACTTCTCATTCGAGATGCTAGCAGCCGGCCGATTGAAGAGGAAGAAAAAAACTCAGAGTTCGGGCGGAAATGCCTGCGTCGAGGCGGGAACGCCCGTCGTGTATCATGTGGTTTTCATAGAAGATCACGCTTACGAGGCTCTGTATCGAAGCTCCCTGGTCGTGGCTATCAACAGGAACAGGCATTGCGGTTCATAGGAAGGTGAAAGACGACGCAGCTCCTATTGCTGCGTTATCGAAGGATTCAGACTGATGGCGTGTTCAACATGCGCGTGCTTCGATTTCGATTCGCTTTGGCACACAGACGAGAAGTGCACAACCGCGTCGAGATGCAAAGCAAAGGAGCATCGAGCCCGAGCGAAGTGGCGCCGCTCTTCAGGGGCCGCGCGCTGCTGTGTGTAGCTTCATAGCCCGGTGGAATAATGTTGCTGCAAGACCTAAAAATATGAAAAGAAAATAGGACGAGATGCTATATCTAAATCTATGGTCTTAACTGTGCTTTAAGCAGAAAAAAGGCGACGGCCCTTCTTGCAAAGATGGAGTACTAAAGGAAGGCACGGGCGGGGGCGGCTCTACGCGCACGCAGCTAGTACAGAAACAGCTTGAGCCTGATTCAATTGCGACCGCGGTTTCGCTGTTCCCGCTCTAGCTCTTGCTTTTGCTCTAGTAATTTCTGTTGCAGGTTCAAGAAGGTAACACTATAACAGCTGCTCTCACGGACACGGTGACGGGCACGACGACGACCACTCGTTTTCATCGGCCGCGGAAAGCCCGGCCCAATCCCCCCAGGGACATCAAGATGACTCCCGGCATTGGTGCTTCGGCCTTGTCCAGCAAGATGACGGCGCAGCTATCGTCCTCATCGTCATCTCCCCCGCAGCCCCACCCCCACGACGACGATCCTGCGCGGGGGCAGCGTCTTCGGGAACAATCATCGGGCTCGTCGCTGCCCTCGTCGCCCCTGGACATCCGGGATCTGGAGGAGGCCACGGCCGAGGCGTCGAAACTGGTTGAGGCGGAGGAGCAGGACACCGCCTTTCCCTGGTTCCACATGGTGCAGTGGGCGGCGGAAAACGCCCCCGCCAGTTGCGTCTTCCGCTGGGACCTCGAGAAGGCGTTCTTCATCGTTCGCGACTGTGTGAAAACGCCGCTGGATTTCCGGGAGAGCTTGAAAGAGCTGAAAAAAGACCGGGAGCAGAAAAAAAGGAGCTGGGAAGGAGCCGAGGCGCGGGAGGAGGAGGACGTCGAAGATAACGGGATGGCGGCGTCAGGTAGTACTATTTTTTTTTTTAATTTGTATGTTTGTGCGTAGTTTTCAGCGGCTGGCTGGCTGTCTCCTGCCACGAGCTATGAAAGAAGGCAAGGGGGCGGAGACGGAGAGTAAGACTGAAGTTCCAACAACATCTCTATCCTGACAGTGTGCGTGCGCCACTCCCACATGATGTAAAGGAAGGTTAAAAGTAAGTATCTCCCTCGAGGAATCAATCCGTTTGCATTAATATTAAAGTTGATCTCGCCAGGAACGTCACCACGCGCATCTTCAACATCTTTCATTTGCATCGGCGATTTCAGGCAGCCTGGATTCCGTTGAGAAGCTGGATGGTTTTTCGCTGGAGGACCAGGAGTACAGTCTTGTCTTCATCGAGTGGGCGGAGGCGCTGCTTACGCAGATGGCTGCGCTGCGGCGGCTGCGGTTCGCTTTGGTTCCGAGGAAGATGGCGGAGGAGACGTTTTGGCACCGCTTTTTCCAAGTCGTGAAAATGAGATTGGAGAAAGAACTGTTTTACCGGGAGGAATCCGAAGACGAGAGTGCAAGCGACGAAGAAGGAGCAGCAGCTGGTGGTTCTACTTGCGCGGGACGTGACGAACCAGAAGAGGATGCGGAACAAATAGTGCAGCTGCCACGACGGGGACTGACAGAGACCACAGCAGGCGAAGGCGGTGTGATCACGGGCGCGGGACCGGCTTCCTCGAGTACCTCCGATACCAGTGCCAGCGCACGACCCGCGGACAGCACCTCCAGCCGGCCGCCTCCGGGCGTTGTCGCCGCAACAAGCGGTAGCACAACCGCCGCCTCTCCGACTCCGTCTCCACTCTCGAGCCCGGATATCTTTGCCACCGCGAGGAGTCCGTTGCACGCAAGTGCGGCCGGCTTCCGCGACGCGCCGACTGGCCGGTCGAGCTCGTCAACGTCGCAAGCGAACGCGACGAAGATGTTGCGTCTCGACGACGACCACGACGACGTCGGCAGAAATTTAAACGACCTCCACAGCGACGAGGGTAGTGGGACGAAAGGGAATGCAAACGATAGGCCGGGCCTGGCTGGCGCGGATCCGCCGAGGGAGCCGCACATGTATTCCAAGAATCCAGGAGATCAAGCGCCACGGCCACTCCAGTTGCCCGACCAAATGCGGATGCGGGACGCGGGGGGCTCGTCAGAGTTCGTGCTTTCAACCGGGTTTCAAACAGGTTTTGGCGCGGAGGATCAGACTCCAGTAGGGCCGGCGCCGTACATGCGGCAGCCGTGGATCATCTGAGATTTAGAGTATCTCAAATGATCCACGGCTGCCGCATGCACGGCGATCATACAGATTGTATAAGTGCTCAATGCAGGAGGAGTAGTTGTAGTTGCAGTCAGTCCGCTATATTTGATATGACCACACCAGCAGCAGCAGCAGCAGCAGCATACCAGCACGAATGTCAGTCGTCACGTCTTTATGCGAGAGTTCTTGCGACGATACGCGGGCGTCCGCATCCTGGAATATGAAATGATCCGTCGTGGTCCTCGTGCCCGTTCGAGTGCTGGAAAGAGCGCATCATTCTCAACCCTCTCGATCGTTTGCTGTACAATTGAAACGTCATCCGGTTCCTTCTGAAGGTCATTTGAGTTCCAGTTCTTGTCAGGAAGAACTTTCTCCTGCAAGACAGTAGAGCTCGTTCTATGCTCCACGTGGACCACGAGTTCCAGTTGGTTCGCATTTCCGATCCCGACTTCCCCGGCGGAATTTTTCTCCAGCAGCATTGTGTGCGGACTCGGCCGTAGGCGTAGCGCCGACACTGTAAAGGTCTTTGATGAGTACCATCCAGACACGACAGGTACACAGCGGCAGCTGTCTTCGATGGCAGAGCAAGCCGATGAACCTTGTTTACAACCTCGCTCTTTATCTTTGAACGGAAACTTACGTTTCGAGCCAGCCAGTATACCTTTTTCGCACACACCCCACATTCATTAGTACTTCTCATTCTCTTCAAAAAACCAAAACTCACTGTACTTGCTTCTAAATCTGATATTTGCTACTTCTTGGAGGACTGCGTTTTGTCAGTCGCTAGAGCGATCCTCAACTTGAAATTGACCGTTGAACGGTTCGAGTCTGTACTAATTGACTGTAAGTAAGAGCCACGAACTGTATACTTTATTTGCTTTGAGCTTTCGTCTGGGCCTACGTCGACGACGCCCCTCTTGCTAATCCGCCGAGTCCGTTCCTAGCAGGCAAGACCAAGATGTCGGCGCGGGGAAGCATCTTCCACATGGTGTGGTGCGCCGGGCTCGTTCGCTTCTGCTGGTTTTCATCCGTCCTTTGTTCGTGGAGCGGCGCCGATTTCAGTTTCGCTGCGGTGCTTCCGCAAGGGACGAGAGGACCCCAACTTGATTTCCCGAAAAGCGTTTTGTTGGAGGCTAGCAGCACGCACTTTGCCAAGAGTGACGCGGCTAACCCTGGCTCCTTTCCGAGGCAAGTGCTGAGAGAGATTGGGAGACGCTGCTGGAGCAAAAAGGATCCTGGCTCCTTTCCGAGGCATCTCCGGCGTGCCGAGGATGTGTTCAGGGAGATGGGGAGACGTGGCTGGAAGCTACGATCCGTGAATGGGTCGCACAACGTTTTCACAAGAGCCCAGCGGCAGATCGTGATCCCCGCGCACGGACAAGGGGAGCTGCCGCCGCACGTGCTACGCCATATCGCCGTGGCGCTCCGCCGCGCAAAAGAGGCAGATTATAAAATCGACGCGCGATTGCTGGGGGCGGGGACGCGGGCGGGTACTAAATCGAACAGTCACGACACTGACAGTCCTGCCGCGCCGCATCCGAAGCCGAAAACTGGGAACAAGATGTTGACAATGCGAACTCCAAAAACCGCCTCGAGCTCGACACCTGCGTTTGTGGGCCCCCAACAGCCCGGCGACGAGGGTGAAGGACTTTTCGGGGAGAAGCAGAAGGAAGTGCAAACCGCAAAGGCGAAGGCGGAAGAACGGGTGGGGAACGATTTGGAATTCGTCATGTTTCTGCTGAGCGAGGGGAGGTACCGAGTGGCGGCATATTTTCTAGTCACTGAGCTGGGCGCCTGGCACACGACCGAGAAAGAGAATTTATGGGGCCCCAAATGCGTTGATGAAGGTCGGGCTGCCATCCACCTCTGGGGAAGTTGATGCTGACACCAGGTTGACACCTCTGACTGATATTGGCAGAAGTGCAACTGCTAGCACGGTTGGAATAGTTGGCACAGGAGGTGGAGGACGAACCACGACCGCGCCCCCACCCACCACCCAGCCCCAGCCGAAGCGCAACAAGAAGCGCGGCGCCGAGAGAGATGATCATAACACCGGCGGAAAGATCAACAAGGCTGCGATTTTCAAACAGAACTTCAAGTCCAAGCAGACGCTGCTTCAGCTCACGGAGGTGCAGCGAACCACGCGCGATCTGCTGTTGATGGAAGCTTACCGACTGGAGGCCGAGCAGCTTGCCTTCGTTCTACAAAACCCCGGGACGTTCTTCCGAATGGTGAGAGACACAGGAACTACAGGATCATCTACTTCCGAAAACATTTGGTCGGCCGTAGACGCGGTTCTGGGGGAAGCGTCAGTCCCGGCAGATGTACTAGAGGAGGAGATCCGCGGACTGAGGAAGGACTTCGACCAAAGCTGCCGCGACGCCGAGCTCGACGAGGTACCGCCTACTTATTTATTTACAACAAGAATGCGATTTGTTTGTAGTCACCTCTATAGCACCACCAGGAATAGGAAACAAACCCGACGAGCCGCACTAGTAAGGAGCACCCGCCTAACTAAAAAGCGGCGACGGCAACGGGGGAGGGCGGGGCGCTGATGGCAGCGACGCGATATCCACGAGCGCAGGCGGCCCCTACCATGGCGGGACCATCTCGGGCGGCAGCTCCGGGGCGGATATTTAAAGAGCGACACAGACAGGGAGGCGGAGGAAGAGTAGACGAGCCCCGCGCTGGTGCTGGAAGTGGCAAGGACAAGAAGGACAGCGCCACGCGCACGCTCAGGGAAGCGGAGGCGAGGGCGGAAATGTTTTAAGCGATGCGGACCTCTCGACGGCAGTCCCCTCCTCTTCAATGTCCGAGATCGAATCCCGCGCATTCGCACCGAGATCAACTTCATCCGGGGCAGCGACGCCCCCGCCATTCACACCAAGACCAACCTCATCGGGGAAGTGCGTTAGTTGTTGGCGCGCCGCTGGCTGCTTCAGTTGTAACGAGCCGCACGAGTAAGGAGTACTCGCCTAACTAAAAAACGGCGACGGCAACGGGGGAGGGCGGGACGCTGATGGCAGCGACGCGATGTCCACGAGTGCAGGCGGCTCGTACCATGGCAGCACCATCTCGAGCGAAAGCTTCGGGGCGGATGTATAGAGCACGGCCAAAAAAGTAGGACCATGGACAAAAGCAAAGACATACAAAAACACGACACGCAAAAACGCAAAAAGCCAGGCAAAAACATAGAGGGCCTCTGCATCTTGGCCTGGCATCGCTTTCGGCATGAAATGCGCTGTCGACGACAAGCAAAACGATGCACGGCATAAGAAAAAACGCCGCCCGGGACCGCGCTCCGCTTTCCTGCGAGAGGAAGACATCACGCGCCCTGCTATGGCCGCCTCGCATCTCGAGCGAAAGCCTCTGCGCGGATATTTAACGATCGACACCGGCAGGGAGGATGAGAAGGAGGACGAGTAGACGAGCTGCGCGCAGGTGCTGGCGGTGCTTTCGTTGTTGGTGAGAAGCAGGCCGCTGCAGCTGTTAGGGTGTGAACAATGACGCACCGACTACGTCGCCTCCTGCGGCATACATGGGCAGGCGTATGGTCTTCATGGGCATGCCGAACGCAAGGGAAAAGCGCGCGGCCCATCGACGTGCCTACCCAGGACGATTCTCGTCTCTTCGCTTGCTGTTGCCGCTACTGTCGACGCACTCTGAGCCGCGCAGGCGATGACGATTCTGAGGGAGTCTGGACTTCATCTGCCGCGAGTCGCTGCCATTGCGTAGGTATTGAGTGACCCGCGTAGCGATTCCGGTTGCGACTGCCGTCGCAGTCCCTCTACCAGTATCGCGCTACTTCCGATGGCAACAGCAATAGGCGGCGCGCCTCCGTCCTCGGTTCAAAAAAGTAAAAGCAAAAAAGTGAAAGCAAAAAAATAAAAGCGGCAAGAGTGAGAGCGTCGATGATATGGGGCAGCTTTTTCGTCGGTCGCAGTCTGCTGCCCGATGTCGGCGAGAAAGATCAACGCGCTGGAAAGTAGAAGCGCTGCGCACTCAAGGACGATGGATAGGTGCTGGGTGGACTCGGGCTATGCTGTGAGTGTGAGGAAACATGGCGAAGAGGAAGGCCATCGCTGGACCCACTTCGTCCCGCGGTAAAAAAAGATCGCCCGCACTGGACTCGAGGCGAAGCCGAAGCGTAGCAATGGGCGCAGCGTTTGCCCATGCCATGGGGGACCGCTTGGGAACCGACCAAGCGGCCAACAAAGAAACGAACCAACCAACCAACTGGGGGAGCGCCGGCACTCCACCAACTACAGCCATTTTCTTAGATCGAGGACATGAAGGAGAAGGCGCAAAAAAAAAGAAAACTGGCAAGGTTCTTGGCGCAAAACGAGAAAACTCCGCCAAAAAGGGCCAGCAGCGTCCGGGTCTGTCGCTCTTCTCTCCTCCGACCGCTCCACAGACACAGGCCGCCGCCCTCCCCGAAAATGACGAAGCGGAAGAACAGCGCCAAGACCAGGGGCGGGGGTCGCTTTGTTCGCAAGAGGCGCGCGCTTCATCGCCCGGGGCCGTTGAAGAATAACCGCCGAGCAAAGCCGGGCGAGCGGACGCAGCAGGCCGCGCGGTTCTACCAGAACAAAGCTTGCCCCACTGCGGCGCTGATCTGCTTCACCCACGTGAAGCGGTTCGCCGCGAAATTTCTCGAGGCGAATGCGGAGGATTTTGCTGTAGGTGCTGCAGGAGAGGAGGACGACCAGACGGATGCGCGCGCTGATTGGTTCAGTTCTGCCATGGCCTCGGACCTCTCGACGACGAGAGCGAACTGCTTTCGAAGGGAAGAAAGGCCGCCGCGGACAAAAGGAAGAGGCTGCTAGCCCCCGACGGATCGGATATAAGAAACAAAAGGACCACCGTCCGCCTGAAGGAAGCGGCGGCGTTGCAGCTTCTGCAGTCGAGCGAGGACGTCCGGCAGAAGCTGGCGAGCGCCTCGGAGGCGATCACGTATGCGCGGAAAAGCCAAGCTCTGCAGATGCCGGGCGTGGTGGCGGCGAAAGCTATTCGCACCAGCCGGAATAGGCTTGCCATGAAGGACACGAAGACGGGAGAAATGACCTTGGTCATGCCAGGAGGTCGAGGCGGAGCAAAAACCTTCCGCAGTGCGAAGCTGGACCCTTGCGCCACCTGGGACAGTGGGAGCAAGCGGCTGGAGGAACGCCCGAGCTGCAGCGGGCTCACGATGACGCCGCACTTGCGGCCAGTTACTTAAAACGCCGACCGACAGCGACTTGCGCCGCGTGACGCAGCGGGCCGGGGTGCTGCGACTAGGGGACGGGCTGCGCTTGCGGAGGTCAATGCCAGCAGTTTTCTCTATAGTGCCAGGCGGTTGATGTCAGGAGGTAGATGACGCATGTCCTTTACCAATGACACCAGGCGGCGCGTTCACGCAATTTTTTTCCATATTTATACCCAGCCGCAACGCTATCAGGCTGTGCAGCGAATGGAAGGAATACGCTGCCGCGCCGGTCTACGAGGCGAATGCGTTGCGGCAGCACTCAAAGAAGAGGACGCGCCTCAAGAAAAACGTCGCGGAGGCGGCGAAGATGATGGCGATGGATGCAAGTAACCAGGACGAAAAACCAGGCCGCTCGTCCTTTCTCGGAAAAGTACAGCAGCGGTAGGATTCTCGCAGCGGTGGACTCTGGGTCGCGGCTCTACAGTGTCAGGAGTTGGGGAGACTCTACAGCGCCAGGAATTGGATTGCGGGCGGAGGTGTTCAGGCGAGTGCTCCACCGTGCGGCTCGTCGGGTTTGTTTCAGCAGCTGGGGCGGCAAGTAAGCGGCCCAACAAGTCTCCAAGCATTCTGCCGAACGTGTTCAGTCGGGTGATAGTCATAAATCTAAAAACGAAGGCGACGCAGCTGCATCAGCCTAAGCATGCCCATCCTTTTTAGGCTCGATGGCTGACGCTCACGCTTATGAGTCTACGCGGGCGCTAGTGCTGCCACCCAACAGTAGCAATTCTGTGCCCTAAGCTTTTAAAGGTTTAGGTCTAGTATCTTAGGTCGATCGATTTTGAATGTGATAACAATTTTACTTTGTTGCCTTTATCTATTAGTTGCCCGCCGTTGCCCTTGCCCTATCTATGACTATCCCCGTGTAAAAATGTATCCGAATCCGGTAACTAAATGCGTCAGATGCTAAGACTACCACTCTCGACGTATCCACCTATCATAGCTAAGCATCGAAGTCGAACTGAAGGCAGCCAGAGGAATAAAATACTGAGTGCCACTTTGTAAAATACTATACGTCAAGAAGGACGGTACAACTACTTTTAACATCAATGATTGACGGTCCACCGTCTTCTCGTCCAGGTCGAAGAAGAGGAGAGCAGCGTGCTGAGTGACGACGACGACAGCG
Organism: Amoebophrya sp. AT5.2; assembly: GCA_005223375.1. Classification (NCBI taxonomy): domain Eukaryota; class Dinophyceae; order Syndiniales; family Amoebophryaceae; genus Amoebophrya; species Amoebophrya sp. AT5.2. The sequence continues at coordinate 12,821 of RXOD01004034.1, read as the reverse complement.
ACGGCAGTGCAATTTTGGCCCCGCGAGGAGGGTGCGCAGAAGAACAGCTCGAAACGGAGCGAGTTCGAGACGACACGAGTGCCGTTCTAGGCCCGTACCTGCTCAAAAAGGAACACTCCCTGATCTCCCCCGACGAAAATTGCGCGTTCATTCGTCAGGGTAAATTAAGCCGGCTCCAGGTCCAGTCCGTTGTTCGTCGGGCCCTGGAATGCGCCAAAAGTGTTTCCGCCGATACCACTGCGGCCGCAAGGCATTTGATCGACGACTTGTACGACACGTCGGAAGCCTACGAGAGCAAACCTCATCGCCAGCTTCAGCTTCCCGCACCTTGTTACGGGAAGATTCCGGTGCAGAAGGAGAATGTGCTCGCCTACTTGCGGCAGGGCGAAGTCGTCGCGAACACGTATCTGTTCGGCTTCGCAGTCTCCACCACAGGAGCTCCAAAAAGTAGTACAACTGCTCGCCTGCCGCGCGACGAGCTCCGCGGGTTCGGCGCAGAACGGTCGGCAGCAGAAGAAGACCACGAAGACGCGGCGCGGGGCATGTTGGAGGCTTCCTACAACGCGCTCCGGAACAAGGGAAGGGGGGAGCGCGCGCTGATTTCCGGAGTCTGGCTGTCCACGGCCTTCGCGGAGAAGCTCGCGCTCCGCGTGGAGTGCCTCGTCGGGGCGCTTCTGCGGAGGCTGGCGGCGTTCCAGAATTGGAGGATTCAGGGAGAGGCGAAGGTGGTGCTGGGGCCGGGCGGCGGCGGGGGTGCGGCAGGCTCCTTTGGGGGCGCACCAGCTGGTGTCGCCGCTGGAGGTTCTTCCGGTGTGTCGTCTGGCGCCAGCAGAGGACCTCCTTCTACACGAGAAAGAAAAGGTGTGCGAGCGCTTGCGGATCCTGTTGAGGATGAGCAAGCAGAAGCAGATGAAGAGGCAGATGAGCAGTCACAGATGAGAATGTTCTTGACGCAGCACGCTGGCCCGATGCTGACCCAGGAGCAAGAGGACCACGGTATGCAGACCGACGGTGGAACAAAGTCAAAGAGGACCACGACGACGAACAAGACCACTGGTCGTGCTGACAGAAATGAGCAAGACCACGGCCGTGCTCCTGTCGACACTGGGAACCATGATCAGCCGACCACTAGCACCAGTGCGATCTCGATCACGGTTCCCCTCCACGCGCTCGCGACCTTCTTCGTTTCGGACGTGTTGCGTCTCTACCTCCCGTTGCTCCAGCTGGGGGCCGAGGGGGCGGAGTTTCTCCAGGACAAGAGCTCCGAGCTGGAGGAGGGCATCTTCGTATCTGGTGCGGCGAGGGATCACATGGACGCTGCGGGCACCACGGACGCGGGACTTCACAAGGCAGAGACTGGGCTTTTTGTCGATCCGGAGCGGCAGGCGAAGGGCAAGTGCGCCGAAGCGCCGAGCGCCGCCCTGGCGTGGATAGACCGAAGGGTTGGCTTTGTCACCGACGGACTAATGCGGCCGGGATCAGCGGTTGATCATGCCGCGCCCGATTCTTGCTGCACTTGTTCGTTGCGTGCGGTTTTCCGCGACCGAGGGACGCTCGAGGCCGTGCTGCAGAGGGCCTTCAAAGGATTCCAAGGAACGGCGGGCACCAGCACGGTATTAAAGCCAGCAAAGCAAAACCGGCAGCATCCCTTCTGGGAAGCGATGGCCACGCTGCAGCAGGTCAGCTCGCTCACGTTCTCGAAACAGCTGCACGAAAACGCGAAGATCGAGCAGACGCTCCGCTCGTGGGACCTCCGCATTTCGCCGCGGGTGCAGGAGCTTGTAGACAACCACGCGGAGTACGAAAAGGCACTCGATGCGGCTCCTCCCACGGCCACGACGGCTACCGACGACTTGTTCTGGCAGCGCAAGATGATTCGCGATGCACGGCAAGACAGGGATATAGGGGTCCGGGAAGTGATCAAGAGCCGGGGTCCGGTGCTGGCCCAGCTGTGGGAGGAGGAGTTGAGCGAGGCCTTCGCTCGGGTGGAGCGGTGGGAGCGGTTTGCGCGCGAGTTTCTGCTCCGAAGAGAGCCTCTGCGCACCATCGATCCCGCGCACGCCTTTCGGCTTGCCATCGCGCGAAACCGGGTGCTTTCCGACTGCGCCACGACTGCGGAGAAGCAGCTGGTCGCGGATTTCGAGGCCGGAAGGATCTTCCACCCCCGCTTCAAGTACGGCGATTTCTCCCTGCTCGCGGCGGGGGGTTTGAAGAATTTCTTCCACGCCAACTTCAACTTGCGCAACGTGCCCATTTTCGGCGGCGAAGAGTTGGGCGCGGTCTCCATGCGCCCTCTGGTCGCAACCTTGGTCGACTTCGTGGGCTGGACCTCTCCATCTACTTCGCTAGAGGAGGAGATCCTGTTCACGACTAAACTTACTGCAGCGGAAGAGGATGATGAAAGGGAAATAAGAGCAGCAGCGAGTGTTCAAATCAAAGGAGGAGGCCAGACCCAGACAACTCAAACTTCTCTCCACCAGGTCCAGACACCCCAGACATCTGGCGGCGTCCTAAGTGTCGCGTACCGGCACCGAACGAGTTTGCACCACTGGACGGGCGTGTGGGCGGGCGTGCTGCCGGGGCTGAGTGCGATGGCGCGGATCGGGGAGGAGCTTTTGGCTGCGGTAACCGGCAGCCACGGCGTTTCAAACGATGCCAGCCTCCTGCCCGAACTGCGCAAGGTGTCTGCGGTTTTATTGCACGGCACCCTCATGGCCGACGAACTGCTCGCGACCTTTATGCACAAGGCGAACTTGCTGGAAGTGGGAGGGGGAGGGGCGGAGGTCGCCCCGCAACATGGCAGGTTCGACTTTCTCAGCATGAACCGCCTGAGTTTCATGCAGATTCTCCAGCCCGTCCTGTATGGTACGCTCCGAAACTCCGTGCACAACCTCGCCACCAACGACCACTACCTCGCCCCCGACGGCGGCACCGCAAAACAGCAAACGAAAGACCTGCCCATCGCGCTCGAGCAGGTCCTGGGATTCGCCGCGCGCGCCCGCGAGGCCATGCGGTGGCGGGAAGACCCAAACAGCCGCGGGTGGTTCTTTTGGGCCTTAGTTTTAGAGCGGTTTCCGGGGCAGGACGAGACGCTGCGAACCAAATTCCTGAACCTCCTCCTGTGCGAAGACGGCGCGACGTACTTGAGCAACGCCGATTTGGTGCAAGAAGCCGGGAACGTCGCGTTCGACACCGCGTTTGGACTGGGGGACGAGCAGTTTTCCAGCCTGGCCGTGAGCGTCGCGGCGGCCTTGCCGCAGAGTCACCGTTTTGGCGAGGAGAGGGGGACGCCTCCTGGCTGGGACGAAGCGGCTGCGTTGGAACGTTTACTCGAAAGGCTCCAGGACATGGCGCTGTCGGAGAGGGAGGCGAAGTCCCTCGTCTGGATGGGGAAAACCTCCAACTGGTCGACCGAGTTTGAGCCCCGCTTCGGCCTCATTTTCCACACAGCAGAAGCGAAGAAGAGAGCCCACGCCTCCTGGCGCCTGTTCCTAGAGGCGCGGGTGAAGACGCCTGCGCACTACGGGCGGCTCGACGCCAATGGCGTCGACGAAGCCTTCGACCCACCGCGGCCGGTGCGGAAGAGTCCAACAATGCTCGCGCGCGAACTTGGTGTGAGAAAGCAGGAGTTCGAGCAGAAGGGCGCGGGTTACGAGCTGCAGGCAGAGGCACTGGCGGTGGCTGAGCGCGCGATGGAACGGCTGGAGCAGGAGCTGGAATCGCGGGGAAGCTCACTGCTGAAGCCGGGCCTGTCGTTCCCGAACTTCGCGGAGACGGTAAACCTGGCGCAAAGACTGCCCGACTTCCAACTGGCGTTTCTAGTGTGGGTACAACCCTACCTGCTGATGTTCGCCGATGCTGCGGAACAAATAGGGGAAGATGAAGCACCAGCCTCGGCGCAGACGGGTGTTGGAATGGATGGTGTGCGACAAGGAGCTCGTCCCGAGCAGGCAGGCGGAACAAGTAGTGTTGCACATGAAGATCTTCAGAAGAACAAAGTTGCTGTCTCGATGGAACGGGTGCTGCTATTGCGAAAACGGTTGCAGAGCTACCTGAAGCAGGAGCGGTTGATTACCACCGTGATGGATGCAGCCGGAGCCGGCGACAGCTGGAGGCCCTCAGCCGAGGTCCTCCGTCGTGCAAGGGCGGCCTTGTTCCCACCGAGCGAGAGGACCGATCGTCATGGCAAGCGTGTCGTCGTTCTGGAAGTAGGACGCAGGAACAGTGACAGTCAGCAGCACCAGCAGCAAGCTACAACCGTCACCGAAATCCCGGACAGCGTGATCATTTTCTTCCGAATGCTGCGATCGGCTGCAACAAAAACCATGGCATCGGGTAGTTCCGGGAGGGGCGGGGGCGGTTGCGGCAACGGCAACGCCGCCCTCCTGTTCCAAGCGCTCCAGGCAGGGGGCGCCTTGCAGCAAGGTCTGCGCGCCGCCGGCAACACGGCTGCGCAGCTCCTCGACGCCGCGGAAGAGACAGTCACACAGTTGGAGCGGTTCGGAGTGGTAGGGGACCGGAACATCTTAGCATGGAAAGATGATGATAATGTTCACGTTGACGATCATGCTTACGCGGCGGCGGGAGCGGCCCTCCCGAGGAGCATCGTCGTAACTGGACGGCAGAAGGCCCAGCAGGAAATTTGGGACGTCAGTAACCTGTCCGCAAAACTGCACCGCCAACTCCACGCGCTGTGCGTATTTTTGATTGACGCGCTCGCGGACAAAGCCAACATCCACGAATTTGCGTACGCCGTGGGCGACCCGGCGCGCTGGCGGAAAACGCCGATCGAGATGCGGCGGTACGTTTTTGACACGTCGGATGAGGGCCGCGCTGCGAAGAAACGCCTGCTTTCATCCTCCGCGGGTGGAAAAAACAAGCCTGGCGTCAAGGACACACCGGGATACTTCTACGTGCGGTGGGACGAAATGGGAAGACAAGTGACATGGAGAAGCGACGGGGGAGGTGGCGTGGGGGAAAATAAAGGGCGGGGACGTGCTGGAGGAGGCACGGGAGGTGGAAAGGGGATGAGGTGTCCGGCACAGTCAATGTTGGACACGGCCCGGCGCGCAGCGGATGCTTCATTGCCAACAAAGATCGAAGTGCCGGGGGGCAAGGCAGGAAAATTGGAGATGAATTTTTCGGAGATGAAATGTCATCCTGTTCCTTGGCTACTTTGTCAAGGACAAGGAGTGGTGGAATTAAACTTTTCAGAGACAGGCAGGACAATGGAATATTGAGTATGCAGACTTTCACTTAAATTTTGCGGTGGTTTTGGTTTTGGCTCGTTTCTTTGGGAGGGGAGGTAGAATAGAAAAATGCTCCTAGACGAAGGTGGCGATCATTGACAATGAACTTGAACTTCTATGAGAATCTAACGCAATGGTAGGTGTAGGACAGTTTCAGAAGTTTCATACACTTACAGGAACAGGAGAAATTCCCGTTAGGCAAACGTACATGTACAGGTCTTCCTTCACTTTTATGTTTTTCAAGGACATAGCAAGCGCTCCTGTTAGGTTGAGGGCATCAGACCCCGACACGAAGACCCTTCTTGCCCGATGAACGACTCATGTGAATGCGTTGTCCTGTTGGATGCACTCTTCGTGATCTTTATCTTTTTGACTTGACCTCCTCCGACGTTTCGTCAGGGACGCACGCGCACTTCTTGTTTTGAGTACGAGAAATAACAAAAAACGAAATCGAAAAAGCTATTAGGAAGAACCGAACTCCGAAAGCAGTCCTTCTACTCGAGGACACCTTTTTTCCTTTCGCGGGCTGCCTAAAATATGCTAGTTTTCAGTGGCGATCGGCATGGGGATGCCATAGATACGCTGGAAAAAGTAGATCGCGAGAGCTCCCGTAAGATCGATGATCAGCTTCTTCCGAGTGTGAGAGACGACCAAATCGGCTGAGTGCGACAAGACAAATTGGGAGTCCTTAGGAAGCGTCAAGAGCCTGAGCCTGCTCCGCATACGGTTTTTATGCCTGCTTTTGCTTCAGTGATAAGTACAAGTAGTGGAAGGAGTGCTGGCTGTACGTGTACCTAGAGGACGAGGCACTTCTTACTCAAAACAACGCACAAGGTGTACAACGGTGCCCTCTGTTGAGCTTCGTGTAGAGGAGGTATGCGCTTATTCTAACTATGCGGCCCAAGATCAAAAACACCAGAAGTGCGTAGTAGATTAGAAGAGATAGACCTGATTTCTTGTTCTTTCCTACACCCGCTCGGATTTGGATGGCAGCTGACCAGGGCTTTTTTCTCCCACGGAGGAGCCGTTGCTGGTTGGTTGGCGCACCCGGAGCAGGCAAAACCGCGTTGCGCGACTGCTTCCAGAGCCCGCAGCGGCCCAGCAGGCATTGGCTACGGAGCTCCGACGCGGCGGCCGCGCGAGGTATCATGATTTGCCAGCCTCTAGTATAGTTTTTTTTTCTAGTTACAGAAATTGAATAAATTTAGTTTCGGGTGACGTAGACGTGTTATTAATTTAAATTAATACCAGACGATGACGAAGGCGTTCGCCTTGTATTTCAAACACTTCTTTCACCTCTGCCATCGCAGATGCTGATGTTGGTAGAAATGTAGAGAGCCTCGGGCGCGGCGACGAGGGCGTCGTGCTGCTGAAATCGCCTTTGGACCCTAGCAAGCGGGACGCCGCGGTCGAGATCCAGTTTAGCGAGGTCGGCCTTCTCCCCGATGGTCAGTCGTGCGGCAATCGCGAATTCGAGTACGGCTTTTTCGACGAGTCTGGGGGAACCGACTGGGCGACGGATTGCGTCGTCTTTCTCGCCGACGTGGGCAACAGGTCTTCGCTGGATGCAGTCCGGAAATATCTGAACCACGCCCGCCGGCGCAGATGCATTTTGTCTTCCGCAAGGAGGCGCCCAGTGGTCTTCGTGCTGGGAGTGAAGGCGGACCTGCCGAGGGATCGTAGGTAGCTCCGCATGCACATTCACTATCACCCCAGCCAGCAATGCGATGCATTTTTGATGTAGACCCATTTTCGCGACCAAATGAATGTTCCAAGAATGGCAGAATGAATCGATGTGAAAACACAACTTCCCAGGCAGCTTTCGAAGGACACTTTGTGCCAGTTCGGCAACGAGGTTGCTCACATTCAGCCCGCGCATTTCGACGTGTCTAGCCGAACCCACCTTGGCGTGGACCTCTTCCTCAAGATCCTGGTCACAAGACTGCTTTTCGTGCACCACTCCAAGCAGCGCCGCATTCTGCACCTCGGGGCGTCGACCACGTCGGGCGAGGTGGCGGAGCGTGATGCAGCTCTTCAGGGGACCGCAGCAGCAGGAGCAGGCGCGCCTCCTGGGCGCGGAGTCGTTGAGAGCCGCCGCCTATTCATGGAGGAGCCGAGCTCTGTTGACGAGAACGCCGAAGCTGAGACCAGGCAAACCCAAACACAAAGAACAGAAGCAGAAATGAAAACCTCCGACGCGAGTGCTCTACTGCACCAGAAGCGCATGGAGCTGGTTGAGAAGACGTTTCTCTCGTCGCCGGGGCTTTGTTCTATGCAGCCGCTGATGTCCAGCGGTGGTGGTCAACAGGAACAACTGCAGCTCGCGCCGCAGGTGTCCTCGGGGTCGAGCCGAAGCCATCAGGAGCCTCAAGCTCCTCCGTCAGAGCACGGCAGTTCCGTGCTGCTACCCGAGAACGTGTTCTCCGCGTCCGACCTGCAGAATCTGGGCCGCTCCGACGCAACGACCTTTGCATCTACTGCTACACGACGACCATCGAATCCGAAAAGCAACTCCAACTGCCTCGCGCTTCTCCTGGAGGAGAACCAAGCGGGGGCGAAGAGCGAGACGCTAACGTCAGTGGCGGAAGTGCTGCGATTGGGACCGTCCTCTCCACCCGACCGCGGGGGCCGTGAAGAAACTACAGAGTCGCTACAGGAGCTAGCCGCGCCTTGGCGGACCGCGCGCCGAGCCGCACCAGACCCCGCGGACTTGATGGATCAGAATCCTCATGTGGGACAACTACTACAACCGCAACCGGCGGCTGACGAGCTTTTCCCAGCGCCGGTTCGGCACGGCAGTCCAGTGCCTCGTGACAAGATGGCGCCAGCATCCTCGTCCTCCTCGTCCACCTTCAGGGGCGGACCGCCAACTACAAATCCGAAGCGTAGCCGCAGCAAGAAGAAGCAGACCCTGCTCGCGCTGCGGGAGTTTTGCGGGACGTTTCCGGAGAGGAGCACGGCCGTGGTGCGGTGGCGGCGGAAGGAGGTCAGGGTGCACGTCGGCATGTTCCTCCAGGACTCAGCAGGGATCTTCCGCCAACTGTGCGCCGATCTCGGCATTTCCGGAGCAGAAGATGAGGCACTGCAGCTTGCGTGCGAGATCCGCGAGCAGATCCTGGCAAGCGTGGCGCAGCATGGCAGTTTAACAGCAGACGTGTCCTTGTTGCTGGACGACTTTCAGGAGAAGCTGGCTGGCTCCTTGCCGCCGCCTTGTGGTCAGAGCTCCAGGTATGTCGAAACGCTGCCGGCAAGGAGCACTTCGTGCATCATAGAAGAAGAGGTGGGAGTAGAAGGTGGAGTAGCGCAGGTCGAGGGTCTGATCGCCCAAGGATCTGAGGGAGATGTTGTGCTCGCAGACGGCGGTAATGGGAAGGGGGACACCAGCATCCGGCTGCTAAGTTCCAGCACGGAGTCTGTTGTACAACTGAAGAAAGCGATCCCACCTGCTACGAAGAACGCGAGCACGAAAACCTCGAAGAATCTGTTCTCCGCGAAGATCTTCTCGAGTAGCCCGATGAGCCCGCAGCTGGTGGAGTCCCACTCTCAACTTCTCGATCTCGGCGGATCATCATCATCATCTCTCAAAGGTTTTCCTTCAGAGCAGGAGATGCAGCAGGCATCGGAGGTGTTAAATCCAAACGAACATCCGGATCAGGATCGTGAAGACCAGTTTTGCCGACATGATGTTGATGCTGTTGAGCAAGGGGGCGCGACGCAGACGATGGCTCCCTCGGACATAGTACTGTCGCCGGACTTGCTGCTCCAAAACGACCTCGTCCAGAATCCGCGAACCGACTCGAAAATGCTGTTTGTGCCGCCACAAGCGGTTGCGCGGGAGACCGTGGATGCCGCGCGCTCCCTGACAGGAGTGGTGTCTGTTGACGACCTGCTGCCGGCCTCGGTGCGGATGAGCCCTGCCATTCTAAATCCACCTCCTGATGAGAATAGACTAGCAGAACTCACTCCACCGCTTCCGCATCCGGACGAAAAACTACTTGCTCCGAAAATCGATAACTTCGTATCGGGGCTGCAGCCACAAGAACCTACTCGACCAGATGAAGATGGTCTTCTTCGCGCACAGCGTATTAGATCAGGTCAGCTACCGCACGCGGCTGCTGCAGGACCAGGCGTAACGCAAGCTCCAAGTAGTACCGCGACAGCCTCAATAACAGCACCCAGTGCAAACGCCCACGAAAAGAAGAAGCCGCCAGCGTCGTGGAAGACCGAGTTTCTATCGTACGACGCCGCCTCCGTTTCCGGAGCGGAGCGCGCGGCGTCGTGTTCGCGCCTGTTTGGGGCGGGAAGCACGTCGTCAGGAGCCCCCGCTGGCCCTCTCGTTGTTTCACGCTCAGCTTCGTCCTCGAGCAGCAGCTCGTCGGCCGCACCTCCGAGGTATTGCACCATCGATCTGTCATCACGGACGCCGCCGCGGGGAAAAGAACAAGAACCCCATGCCGACACGACGAATCTGAACACGACAAACCTGAACGCGACGGCACAACTCAACGCGACGGCACAACTGAACGCGACCGCTCTCTACGGGCACTCGCACTCGGTTCTTTTGCATTCCGAGCCCGTAGAGAACCTGCTGCGGCCGCCAACGCTGGTGTTTGATGGAACGACCGGCGTAGGTGATCAACAGACTGAAAAGCAAAACCAGCAGCACCAGCAATCCGGTACGTCGCCGATCTCCTGTTTCCCTCCGGATCTGGATATTTCCGCGATTCCGACCTATTACAACGTTCCTCCTACAACTACACTGGGGAACTCCGCCGCGACTGTAGGATCGTCTGCTGCACCTGCCAAGGCTGTGCAACGAGTGGTGGAGATTATAGCCACCAGTGCGTCGCCTTTGAGTAACTCCGGGGGGTCGCTCGTCGGAACAGGCGTGCATCATGGTACAACTGCGATAACTTCCACGACCAAAAGCAGCACGTCCGTCCTTTCCAGGAAGCAGTCGCTCGAGCGCGAGCTGGCACGAAAGCGAAAGGATCTGAAGCTGGCGCAGAGAAATTTGCGGAACGTCGTGTCGGAGATCACGTCATCGCGAACCAAACCGCGGACCGGAGTAGTTGTAATGGCGGGGGGGTCGACGTCCTCTTCGTACCCAGCGCAACCGGCAGGCGTTCGCCCAGACTCCCCCCTCACCCCGATATCGGTTCTGTCGTCCTTCAACGCAGGAGGAAGCGGTCCCCAGCAGAGCCAGGTGAAGACGCAAACGCAGCAGTTGCAGCAGCATTATGCTGTCGTGGAGGTGCCGCGACCGCAGGACCGACAACGAACATCCCGCGGGCCTCTCGGCCAGGCGTCGGCTGACACGGCTGCACGGAGTTACGCCGGCACCCCTCAGGAAGTGAACGCGCCACCCGCGCTGGTTGCCCCCTCGCCGCAGATGGGCCCTGTTCGCGCAGCTGCCGGGGGTCCAAAAGGCGGTACAATGGAAGACGAAGGGCGGAATCGCAGCGGCTCGTCGGCGAGCGTGAGCTACGGGGCGGCGTCTCCAGTCTTTCCCGGCCGCTCGCCGGAAGACATGAAGCGACCCTCGCTGGAGCTGACTCCCGTAGTTCCTCCAAGTGGTCTCGAGCAAGCAAATGCTTCTGGCGCGCCACGACACCCTGCCGACGACGTCGACGTCGCTCCCGGGTTTGCGGTCAGCGCCAGCAGCAGCTCTTCTAGAGGTGGACTGGGGCTGGCGGCAACCGGTGCTTCAAGCGCGTCGAAGGGCTCCTCACCCGCGACGGGCAATACCTATTCCAGAAGAGGAGTGGCTGTAAAATACAGGAACGCCGAGAACAAGCACAAGTATTCGCCGCCGCCATACATGCGATCCACTGCCTCTTCGCGCCCGCGGAGCCGGCCCCAGTCGCGCTCGCCCATGATGGTGAAGAGCCGGGCTCAAAAGTCTAAGTCGCGGTCGCCACTACATGGCAACAACTACGGCACTTCCAGATCCCCAACCGCTGCGGCCGCGGACGGACGCACATCGAGGCGAAAAACATTCCCGGGACGAGGTTCTTCGCGGAATGTGGTGCAGGAGGAGCCGCTGCGGACTTCGTGGGAATCGCGCCATATTAACGGAAATCCGGGGCACGACAGTGGACCGAGCGCGACGTCGACCTCGACCTGGACCGCAAATAATAAGCGTTCCTCGCCTCATGCTCATCTCCCACGCGTGATTTCCTGCCGCGCTGCGATCGAGTTGCCAGAGGGAACTGTGGATTTCGTGCTCTATGCCGACGAGGACATGCAAGGCAAGGTGGCGCGGTTCTCGGAGGACTACGGGTTGACGCGGGAGGCGAGGGTTTACCTGGAAAAACAGCTGGAACGACGACAGCAAGAGCAGCTGATGGCCCCCGTAGGGCCCGAAGGAAGTGGCGCGACAAATGGCGCTTCTGCTTCTTCTATCGCTGGAGGAGGTGCTCGCGGTTCTGCGGGCGGCCCCGACCGTGACGCGTTTGACTGCAAGATGAATCCGTCGATCTCGATCGGCGCGTCACAGTCGCTATTTGTGGACGAGGAGAAAATTCCGTCCGCAAACACGGAGGGAGAGGTCCTCGTCTACAGCCCCCGACCACGGCGTGTGTCGTCGATGCGCAGTGGACCTCCGGACCGGGGCGGCGCGGTGCGAGTCGTGCGCAGCAGAAGTAGCCAACGCGGTACTCGGCATTACACGCTGCCGACCAAGGCTTCGAAGAGCAAGGTTTCGACGTCGGTCTCCGTCTCCGTACCGGAGGAGCACCACAGCGGCCAGCACAGCCGACCATCCATCCCAATCGCAGCGGGGGAGTATCTGGCGAAGGTGAAGCAATCGCACTTCTGCGCGATCGATTTCGTCTCCAGCACTGGGTCTGGCCTACGCGCAGGTGCTGGAGCGAAAACCAACGCTGCTCTTAAAAATCCCCGCCGCCCCGCTGCGGCAAAATCGAAAGGAAAGATAGGAGTGCGATCGAACAATCCAAGGAGCGCGCGGCGCGCAACCGTGCACGGCGGTGGGCTGGATAGAGGTAGTCCTCGCGACAGGCAGTTCATCCAAAGTAGTCCGAGCACGATGAATATTCACCGCAGGGGCTCGCTGGCGCTCGGCGACAGCCTCACGCCGGCGCTGATGGACGTGCGCAACGTGATCGACGAGATGCAGCAGACTGTGAAGGAGGAGCAACAGCAAGAGCTATCGAAGGAGCAGCTAGAGCCCATAGTATCTGGCAGTTGTGCAACCAATAGCAAAGATACAGCTCCTGTCGCCGACCACCTCCTCGTCGGCGAGATGGAAAAGGAAAACGCGACGAAGTCGACGACGGCGCCGCTTTCCGCCGGCGACCCGAGCGAGCGGTTGCAGGCGGGGGTGGAATTGCAAGTGAGTGATGCCTTGATGGACGGGCTGGTTGGGCACCAACTCATCGTCACCGAGGACGGGGTGGAGGCCCAGAGCCCAAAAAGAATCATGCTCCCACCCCTTCCGCTGCCCCCGATGCTCTCGAACGGCTTCAATTTCTTCCACCCGCCAGCGATGTACACTATGCCGAAACCACAGGTATAGTTAGAGTAATCTTCTACAGGTCGCCAGACCGCTTC
>RXOD01004033.1:0-31100 GCA_005223375.1 Amoebophrya sp. AT5.2 | reverse complement strand
GAGGAGGCCAGAAGTTTTTTACTTCTTTTTAGTTGTGAAGTACGCAAATTTGGATCTCTAAGACCTGGTCGCTGCTGTTTTCCAAGGTGCCGTCGATCTCGATCTCTTCCGGCGGGAACCACGCGTCCTCCTCCGGCGCGGACTCTGCAAGCAGCAGCAAGAAAAAAATCGACCGCATTACGCTGCAGCGGTTGAATGGCGTGCGGTTCTGGCGACTTATGCTCGACTTCTCCGAGGCAACAGCAACCTCCTTCCAAAAGCGCACGACCTTCACCAAGCGCAACGAGCTGTACGCGCGGTTTTTGCTGCTGTCCGTGTTGGTCAAGCTGACGAAACTGGTAAACGGGCTGTGCCAGATCGAGTGGCCCCAAATGTGGGTGGGGAGCAGCGTTGGCATCGGGTTCGACCTGGCAAATGTCGTCGGAGGTGCCGGGGAAGTGGGAGAAACAGATGCCGGCGCCGCGGTCAGAGGTGCTGGGGAACAGCAGCAGAGGCGGGCAGACCCCGTTATGCAGGCGAAGGACCAGTTGGTACGTTTATTCAGAGATGCCTGATGATGTGTCCCATGGTGGGGACTAGGGGCGGCATCCACGCAGAGATGAGTCATTGGGAGGGGGGAACTGGAACAAGCCACGGGGGACTAGCATGGTGACGCGACCGCCTAGTGCATGAATCTCTGGCGTGATGGCCGATCAACGAAGACGCTGGCCAGCTGTGGGCTGATTTGCCAGCCCGGCCTGCCGCGGATAGCTGCCTTTTTTTTCCCTCCGTTCCTTCACGGATTTGTCCTCTGCCTCTCCCTCGTCCAGACGACCGAGCGTTCAAGGAGACCCCAGAGACTCCCCAAAGGAAAACTCGCACTCGCTTCACAAAAAAACTAAAAACCATTGAATAACTTTGTTAGAAGTGCCAACACCACTTGCCGACTACTTACCATAGCTGGTCCCGCCATACCCGTGACGGTGCGGCTCTTTGACTGGGGCCGGTCCGAGTTCAACACGAAGCAGCACCACGAAACCTTGTCCAAATCCGAGCGGGAGCTGCGCATTCTGTATTAAGGCTGCCATCAAATTCAAAATAGGAATAGCATCTCGTCTAGCGCCAACATCTCATGAAAAATTTCGAACGCTGTCCTCGCTGTTCTCGCTGTGGCTCTGATGCGAGCCATGATGAACGCCCTGCCACGACTATCACTCCTACTACATACATTAGTCGGGCGGGATGTGCCATGATGCAAATGGAAATGCAATCGACCAACAAGCCGCCCCGCAATACTCGGGAATGGGTACTACCAACCCGTAACGCCCCCATGCTTTCCTCCTGCTGGGGGATGCCTGCCATTGCTCGCGTGGCCCCTCGCCATAGGTCCTACTGGCTCCGCCGTAAAAATTGATTTTCATCTGAGATGGATCAAAGATGAAAAGATGGGTTTACTTATTTTGAATAGCCGCTCTTCTAACTGTACTGGCGGGAGTACCTGCAGGCGGTGCTTTCGCTGCTGTACCACTCCGCGCGGACCTTTCTGCACCGGTTCACGAGCCCGGTGTGGCGGTCGGTCGTTCTGGTGGTCCAGGAATTTCGCAGCATGCACGACCCTGTGGCGAAGGCGGGCGCGGAACTGCCCCTCTTCCCGGCACACGTCGACGTCGCGGCCTACTACGGACTGGGGGAGAAAAATATGGAATCTATGAAAGAGTCTTTGTCTTGCACAAAAGAAAAGGGGCCCGAGGTCGTGGAAACTTCGGAAACAAGAAGCCCCTCGATCGAAAGTGTTGGAGGCTCCTGTAAAAGCGATCAAACGAGCAGCCGTGCCGAAGATGAACATACGCCGGAACAAATGGAGGTCACGACCTCGACCTCGACGTCATGCGCAGCTGGAAGAAGCCGTAGCAGCAGAGGCCGAGGAGGACCCATGTTTTTCGCAGCCGGCCGTGAATACAGAGTTCCTCTCAAGACGGTGCCCAGCGTCTTCATTCCACCTGGCACTAGTTCTTCAAAAGCGGGCGAAGTAGAAGTAGATGAAGACCCTTTATTCGACGTTGATGCTCCTGCCGTAGAGTCCACCTCGACATCTGCTTCAGCATCATCTTCTGCATCAGCGTCCACCTTCGGCTACGTGACGGTTCGCTTCCATGTGCTCACGGAGTCCCGAGTTTCCCTGGAACTCACAGATTTCTACCTGAATCCCCACTCACCAGGCGCCAAACAGGCACGAAACCTGAACGTTTGCGTGCTGGCCTTCGAGGACACCCGAGACGGCTTCGTCCACCTCAGCGAGGTATTGCACTCGACTACCGCAGCTGCGAGGAGGGGGTCGTCTCCCTCGGCTGCAGGTGCTGGATCATCATCGTCCTCCGAAGAGGTCGATGATCCAGAAAAAAAAAACGGAGGAGCAGACGACCTCCCCACATCAACAACATCCACTGCTGCAGGAAGAGATCGACCGATTGCAGTCGGTGGCGCCTTCCGGGGGCGCGTTGCGGACCACCACACGCCGCTACTGGTTCCGCTGCCAGATGAGCCAGCTGCTGGAGATGAAGTTGTAGAGGGAAACGATAACAAAGGCAAAATGAAGTCCGGCGGCGGCGCTGCTGCCGACGGGGGGGAAGAGGACCAGCGGGAACAAATGGAAGCATCCGCGAAAAACGAGAATTTGAAGGGTGAAGCAAGAACAAGCGGAGGTGTTTACAACAGGGAGGGAGCTGTACGCGAGGGAGGTTTTTTCAGCAGCGCCTTCTTATCGGGGAGCGTCATCGGATCGCCAACGGGAGAAGGAGGATCCGCGGATGAAGCGGAAGCAGGTCGTAGTCACGCTCACGCCCAGCACGCCGCGCTACCGGATATTAATCATGGAACAACTACTTCACGCGGCGATGTTGGTGCAGCAGCTGTCGCGTTGATGTCCGAGCCTGCGAAGGAGGAAAAAAACAGCGCCAAGAGCTGGCTACTAGCCGATCCCCGGAGCTGGTTCACGAGTGGGTATAGCGAGCCGGAGCAGCCGTTGAGCCGAGAGGACGAGAGCTCCCACTTCATTGGGCCGGAGATGCTGATTTCGGGCGTTGATGAGGACCTCTCGGAGCGGCCGATCGTCCACCCCTCTACTGATCAGCAGCCGATCCCGATGTCGGTAACGGTTGGAGCTGGTGCTGACAAGAGCGTTCGATCTTCGTCTTCCAGATCGAGATCGAATCATGCTTTCGTCAGCAGCTCCTACCGTCCTTACGTGTTTCAGGGGGGAGGCGTTTTTTACGAGTTTCTGACGTTTAAGCAGGAAGGGGAGCGGCAACTTGTGACCGCGCTGAACCTCCCGGCGGAGATTCTCCAAACCAGAGACCGCACGACCAGAACCACGCCGCTGGTGAAGGTTTTTCCCTCGCCCGCGGTCGTGAAGGATGGGAACAGCGGATTGAGTTGGTTCGGAAAACAGCTGGCATCGCGCTGGTTTCATCCCGACTTCCTGTACGACGGAGCGCACGTGCCGGAGCACTGGCGGGTGTCAGGAGAGGCTGCTGGGCTGGTGAACTGACCGGAGGTGGCACAGTTTCTGTAAATGCAACACCTAACGAACCAGAACCGAAATCGAATGTTCCTGGCTCTCATTTTAATGCCTTAATAGAAGAAAGTACTTAAGATTAAGAATGCACCTGTGGCTGATGCGGCAGCTGATGTTATCCCCACAAAAGCTGAAGACGAAAACGTCAGGAATAAAACAATGTAGACGTCACGCAAGAACATTTAGTTGGGGATTTGATCACGATCGCAAGCGCAATCGTTCGGTGTCAGTCGAGTTCTCTGCACCAACTATGACGCGAGTGCCGCTCTCGCTCGTGTGCTTGATTTACGCCTCAATAATTGGCGCCGCAGCAAGATCTTTTTTAACAGGAGAATGAATCAAACGAAGATCAAGATCGGCCCGATCGAATTTATCCTCGTGGTCTAAAGATCAAACAGATCCAAAAAAAAAAAGATCAGAAAGATCGGTCTCCTCGCCGCACCCACGGCCAATCATGTGAATATCTTAAGTACGAATGTGAATACGATCTCTTTCTAGTACAGATTGTAGTTTTACGCTTTGAATCTGGTGGCTTTCAAACTTTGCAGGCGCGCGCGTCCGTGATAGATGTACTATTTTTACCTGCTCCACCTAGTGTAATCACGCAGCACAACATCATGAGCATTATTTTTACGGTTTCTGTATTAAGTCGTGTGGCAGACGACCACCAGTAAGTTCTTACATATACGAGCGCATATTGAGTTTGAGTACGACGAGTAAAGATGAGAGGCCGACAAAGAAGTAGCGGCTTCAGTTCTTCCTAACCAGCTTCGCGCAGAAATAAATGTATGTTTGTAGTTGAAAGCAGCAAGTAACGTAACCGCAGGTGGATACAATGACAATGTTGAGGGAGCACCAGGTGGTTCAGCACGAGCACCCGATGTATACCGTCGACGGTGCGTTTCGCGGCTGGGGGCTGATTTGTTTTTTCTGTGGTTTTTCGGGTTTGCTTGTGTTAACGCTCTTCTTCCGCTTCTGTGTCGCCGGAAACCGCACCGAGAGGTGTATGGCCGTCTTTCTCGACGCCGGGGAAGAAGTGGAAGAAGACGACGGGGCACCAGCACCGGTAGAAGAGAAAATCAAGGAGGGGGAACAACAGGGCACCAGCAAGGCATCGGATGAAGAGCCTCTACTTCACGAGCACCGCCCAGAACAAGCAGAGCTTGCTGCCAGAAGATCGAAAAAGTACCTCCTCCAGGTCGGCTACAGAACCCATTGGCTCGGAGACCTTCTGTACGCCTTCTGGGCCTTACTTCCCGTGTTGCTGCAGATTTTTCTGCTCGTTATTTGCTTTTGTTTGTTGGACGGGGACCGGAAGGGGATGGGACGGTGGCTCTGGCTCACGAACCGCGTCTTCAACCTCAATTTCTGCACCAGGGAGATGATTTCGATGGTTGCAGAGGTGGATAACGAAGACCATCAAGATCTTCTGAGCACGACGACCGACTACCACTTCTGCAACGCGAGGACCGGTCCGACTTCGGGCCCCTTCCACTTTCGGAACCTGGGGCTGGTTTTTTTGCTCTTCTGGGGGCTGTTTCTGGGGGTGGCGTTTCTGTTGCTGTCGCCGAAACTCCGGCTCCGGCTTTTTTTTATGGTGCCGGAGGAGCTCCGAAACTGCGACCTTGTGGTCGTGGAGGAATGGGAGGAGAAGGACAGTCACAGTTCATCTCGCGGCGCCGCGAGAAAAGGTTGTACATCAAAGGACGATCATCTGAACCACAGCAAAGGCTCGAACGCGGGGACCTCCACCTCCACCACTAGCAGCGGCGAACCCCACCCCCCCACCAACACCGACACCTCCAAAATAGTCGCTCGGCTTTTCGCCAACTCCCGTTATTTCAAGACCCAGCAGGTCGGGAACTACCTTTACATAAAGCGGCTCGCGTACTCTACGCCGGCGTCCGAGATGACGGTGGAAGACAGGGAGGAGCTCGATCAATACTTCTCCACGGTGAACAAGACGATCGACTCGCCGCGGTTTTTCCGCTTTCGCTGCGTCCGCTTCCTCTACTGCCCGGTGCGCAACGTGTTCGTCGAGCCCGAGAACGAATTCCTCGACAACGGGCTGATGACCACGAAAGACGTGATCGAGGTGTATAGGGACTTCCTTCAAGGTGGAAGGTGTAGTCTCCAACGGGAAGAGGACGACGTTATTAACGAAACCATCCCCGGGTCACTGTCACATATCGGTGATGGTGACGTCGGTGGAACCACAACCACATTTAATCGAACGTCGACATCGAAATCCGCTGTCGGTAAAAAGTTGCCCAACTCGCGGTTTTTGTCCACCAAAAAGTACGACATCCACGGCTCCAACGTCATTTCCGTGGACGGGAATGCCGACAGTCTCTTCCACTTCCTCAAGCTCGAGTTTCTCGACTTTGCCACGGTGTTCCAGATGCATTGTTTGTGGGCGCCAAGCATTTTTTCGAATTGGATGCTGGCGGTGATCAACATTGCCCTCTGCCTCCTTTTCGGGGTCATCAACGCCTACAACACGCGGAACAACTACAAAGAGATGCAGGCGATGGCGTGCACCTCCGGCACGGACTTAGTGAATGTATTCCGCTACAACCGAAGAAGCTGCGGAAGTAGGACTCAGGAGGGGCGGCCGGGGGAGGATGTGGATGACGAGCAGTTCAAGTTCAGTGGACGAACGACAACGACCCCACCCGTTGGGGGTTCCTTGAGCCGACGAAGTCGCGGAACGACGACGACCGTCACGCGCAAGCTACGCAGCAGCTGCGACAGTGGACGTGGTGGATCACCGCTGCCGGAGAAGCTGCGCGGCAAGCTAAGCAGTCGCCGCTTCAGCATTTTGGAGGAGGTGGAGTCTTTCTATTCCCCCCACTTCGACATCGCGACGACGCAGGTTGCCAAGCTGGTTCCGGGGGACCTGATCGAGATAAGTGGGGACTCAAACTCGGTGATTCCGTGCGACTGCGTGGTGTTGGTTGGTAGCGTTGTGGTGAACGAATCGAATTTGACTGGCGAGGCCATGCCCATCCAGAAATTCGCGTTGGAGGCCAGCAACGACCAGATGTGCCTCCACAAACACGGCAAAAAGAACATCGTCTACGCGGGGACCACGGTCATGAGCTCGAGCAGAAATGGTGATGATCGTGCTGCAGCAATGAATAATTCCACCAACAAGCCTCCTGCGGTCGCCGTCGTGCTTGCTACTGGCGCCCAGACCGCCAAGGGGCAGATGATTCGCCGCATCCTGTACGCCCCCGACGTTCGTTTCGAGCTGTACGACACGCTCCCGAGGGCGGTGTTGCTGTACGCCTGCGTCACGCTGGCGCTTTTAGTCGGTACTGTGTTCGGGCGACCGGAGTGGAAGCAGATCGTGATCGCGGGGTTTTTCGACAGCGTGTGCGCGTTCTCACGGCTGATTTCTCCGATGGTGCGCGTGGGCTTTAAGATTGCGCAGAGGAACGCGGCGGGACGGATGAATTAAGGAGAGGCGATGAACCCATTTCCCGACCGATAATTTGTCGATGGTAGGCATTGGGCTGTCCGATGGGGGGCGTGTGTGGTGTTGATGTATTTTACTCGTATGATTTTACTGGTATCGTATTGGATCGGTATTTGACTTGTATTGCTATTGGTCTGGCTATGGCGTCTTGTATTCGATTTAGGGCGAAAGTGTAGGGAAGCAGCAGGGATAGGCTTCGCTTTGGGGGGTGCAGCTTCAGGCAGTGCTAGCGTGGGCTTCAAGATCGCCTTCAAGATCGCGCAGAGGAACGCAGAACCGGAAATGGCTTTTTTCTCTCTCTAAATGAAGGCGGGCGACTCCGGCATCCAAACATTAACCCCGGAGCGGATCCCCGTGGCGGGAAAATTGGAGGTCCAGTGCTGGGACAAGACAGGGACTTTGACGAGGGAAAGCCTCAACTTCTACGGAGTCGAAGGCGTCCGAAACGCCCCGATGTTGGAAAGCAGGGGTGATCCGATCATCACTGTTGTGGATGTTGATGAGAAAATCGATGAGAAGAATATAGCCGCTGTTGGTCACCAACATCGCCTGGGGGGGTCGATGCCGATGTCGATTCTGCAGCGGAAGATGGCGGCTGGGAAAGACGACGCGCTCTTGACAGTCGCAGCAGAGCAACCGGAAGTGCATCGGGAGGGAGAAGGGGTTTTAGGGCAGGGACCGCTTGATCCATCCTTTTCGACGGTAAGCAGTACGCCCCGGCAGGAAAAAAATTTTGGATTTTGTCACGCAGCTGACAAAATCCTTTTCCACGGAGAGGCAGCCGAACCCAGCTCCGGAAGATCCGGTGTCGTCGTGCTCGAAGACCATTCGGGCAACAGAAAGCAGATGACCTTTGCGCTGGGAGCTTCGCCTTCCACGCCCGTCGCGCTGGTGGAACTTCATTCCCAACTGGAGCATGAAGATCCACCAGCACGAGAGCAGCGTCAAACACAAACTACTCGCTGGATGCCCCTCACGCCGCTGAAGAGGCACGACGGCAGCGGAAGAATAGCGAGTTTGCTGGACCTGGCCGCGTGCACCTGTCACACGGTGATGCGGCTGGAGGGTCCTGATGGCAACAAGAGTTCGCACTCCACCTCGGTTGTCTTGGCCGGCAACAAGGTGGAGTGCGAACTGGTGAAGCATTACCGGGTAGATTTCCGCCCGCCCGCGCCCGATCCGGCGGCGAGGAGGCTCGTCTTCTCGCCCGCCGCGTCGCCCGAAGCTGTTGGAGGTCCACTCGTTCTTGGCGGTCGTTCCCCGACTCTCTTGGACGAGGATCGGGATCAGGGTGAATCCATAGAGGGACAGCAGCAGCCCCTCCTCACCGGCGGTTCCGCGGCTGCATCTTCATCGGCAAAGCACTGGGAACAGGAGCACGCCCGGCTGCCAGTTTCTCTTCCCGTTTCTCCACCGCCGACATCCACAAGAATACGAGAAACGCCACAAGAGTGCAATAAATTGCACACAGCCTCCATCGGACCGGCGACGAGGCCTTGCCTCCTTGAGTACCGCGTAAACGCGACGGACGAGCGCGTCATCGCCCGCACTCTCCGCCAGTTCGAATTCGATCAGAAAATTCAGCTGCAGTCGGTGGTGGTTGATGTAGTTGATGATGCACTTCTGGGGGTGGAGAACGAGGACTCGCAGCTTTATCTCTTCACGAAAGGGAGTCCCGCGAAGGTTGCCGCGCGGTGCGTTCCTTCGACCCTGCCCGTTGATTTCGCAGAGCACATACAGCGCGTAGCACGACAGGGCTACTACGTACTGGCCGTCGCGTGCAAACCGCTCGGGCGAGCTGTCCCGCCAGCAGCAGCTGCTGCAGCACCACCAGCAGCCTACAACATCAGAGGTGGTGCACCGGCTTCTTCTAATCCCCAGAAGTACCACGACAGGCACACTTCTAACCGGGACGAAAGCTGCAAGCACGAGAACGAGATCGAGGAAAGTGATTCCGATTTGTCCCCTTCCATCAGCGGGAGACCTGATCGCGGCCGCGGGCGATCTCCATCTCGCGATCTTTGCGCTTCTCGAAGGCCTCCTTCGCGATCTTCCCCAGAGGACCGTCTGGGGCGTCTGAGACCTCACGCATACACCGCGGACTCCTGCGAGACTGCCATTTTCGGACCGGATCTAGAAGAGGAGAATCTCCGCGCCGGCTACGATCTCTCCGCGGCTCCGGTTCGGGAGACCTGCTTGGCAGCTACAACAACCTCCTCTACGGGTCCGATTTCTTCGTCCTCCTCGTCTTCTAGTGCGATTCCAGGTGGAAACCTCGATCCGTTTCAATCGGCAATGGGCCCTCCACAGAATAGTCACCATGAGCCCTCAATCAACCTCCAGCACCTGGCAGTTCCAGTTGGGAATTTACAGGGCGCCGCGTCACAGACGTCCACGATCGCTTCAACGCGGGTGACGGGAAGCACGTCCGCACCCCTATCACGTCAAAGCAGCAAGAACCTTCTCGACATCCTCGAGATCGACGACGAGTTCGAGCGAGCGGGAGCGGACGGCGCCGGAGGATATGGCGGTGGACTTCTCGAACCACGCCCGCGCACGACGACCGAGCAGGCAGCGGGACGAACACGAGCTGTGGAAAGTAGTGGTAGTAACTTTAACTTCAAGAACGCAGTAGAACAGCAGCGACCTACTTCGCCAGCGGATCCGCCGTGCTTCGATTCTCCTCGCGAGGAGCTGGAGAAGGAGCTCTGCTTCCTCGGGTTACTGTACTTCCGCAACGCGCTCAAACCGTGCACGGCTTCCGCGATCAAGGAGCTGAAGCAAGGCGGTGTCCAGAACGTGATGGTCACCGGGGACAACGTGTGGAACGGGCTTCACATCGGAAAAAAATGCGGTTTGGTGGATGATGTCGACAGCCAGATTGTATTGGTGGACATCGAATCTACTTCGTCTTCCGAATCGTTGGGGAGAGATGTCGTCGTGTGGAGCAGAGACGACTTCTCCCCAGGAGGAGAATGCTCGTCGCCGACGAACATGAAGGAGAAGATCATCGACAGTGTCACGTTACCACTGAACGCTGCTCATCGTCCAGAGAGGTTCAGCGGAAGTAGCAACGCGTCGTCCAATTGCTGCGGTTCGTTGAAGAAGACGCTCTCTCAGACGCCTGGAGAATCTTCACAGGCGATGCTTACTATCGACAAAGAGATGGACTACGGCCGTGGGCTCGGCGGCCACGACAGGCAGAGGAAGGGAAACAAACAGAAGCAGGAGCGGCAATCAGACCACAGCGCATCACAGCTCGGCGAGGAGGAGGTCCCCATCGTCGTCTCGGTGTCCCGGCCCGAAATTCGCTCTGGCAACCGTTTGACGCAGGAGGAGGTGCTCGCTTTGTTGCAAGATGAGCCGGCTGCCGAAGCCGATAGAAGTTCCCCGACGTCCCCCGAAGGAGCCGATAACTCATCCGTCGTCTTCGCCGTGACGCAAGCGGCTTTTTCCTTTTTGCAGCAAAACGAGCCGGAAACGCTTTCGAAAATCTTCCCGAAGATCGCGATTTTTGGCAGCATGAACCCCTCCGGGAAAGTGGAGGTCGTGCAGCGGTGGGCGCAGACGAAGGTGGTCGGCATGTGCGGGGACGGTGGCAATGACTGCGCCGCGCTGAAGATGGCGCACGTCGGCATGGCACTGGTGGCGCCGGGGAGGACCACAGAAGTCAGCATCGTGTCGCCCTTCTCGGCGA
Organism: Amoebophrya sp. AT5.2; assembly: GCA_005223375.1. Taxonomy (NCBI): domain Eukaryota; class Dinophyceae; order Syndiniales; family Amoebophryaceae; genus Amoebophrya; species Amoebophrya sp. AT5.2. The sequence continues at coordinate 20,369 of RXOD01004033.1, read as the reverse complement.
GCAAGGCAAATCACACGGAGGTGGACCAGGTGAACAACGACCACCACAACACGTCCTCGTCGGAACAAGAAGCAACATGGAACGAGGAGGACGACGCTGTGGTTTCCATCCACTCGGTTGTGACGCTTTGCAAAGAGGGCCGTTGCGCTTTGGAGAACTCCGTCGCTTGCTACAAGTTTTTCATTTACTTCGGGCTGCTGTCCGCGATTTCGAAAATGCTCCTCCAGCCCAAACTCGCGTACTTTTCCGAACTGCACTTCTTCTTCCAGGACGCGATTTTGCTTGTTTTGCTCACCCTCGCGCTGTCCAACGGGAGACCCCACGCGAAACTAGCCACCATCACGCCCGAGGCGAACGTTTTGGGCGCGCAAGTGATCCTCGACGTGCTCATCCCGGTGGTAATACAGGTTTGTGCGCTGCTGTTCACCTTTTGGCTGCTGGAGAAAGTACACGGGGTTAAAAGTGGAGGCGGTGTTGAAGATGTTGATGACCAAAAGTGGTACTCACCCGCCGACAGCTACGTGATGAATACGGATCTGGCGAACTGGGCGGACATGTACAGCACTTTCGTTTCCTCGTTGACCGGGATCTGGGCCACCATTTCGGCCCTCACCGGCGCCGTCCTGTACTCGATCGGGGGGCGTTTTCGGCGCACGGTCCTCCGCAACTATTTGCTCGTACTAATCGTACTGATCGTGGTTCCGCTTTACGCGTTTCTGCTGTTCGAAGCGAACACGGGGCTGAACTGCGTGTGGCGGGTGAACTGCGACGACGCAAGCAGCTGGGCGACGGAGATGGGGCCGTTTAGTTGGATGCTTGGGAATAAATCAGTGAAAAATCGAAACTTCTGGTGGAGGGAAGTGTACAACAACGACGACGAAAGAAGTAGCGAAAAAATGTTCCTGCACGTGGCGGAGGAGTTTTTTGTCGACGCTCCGTTTGCCGACCAGAAAGCGATCGCGGCAGTGGGGGTCGAGTGTGAGTACATGCGGGCCGAACTTGGGAAAGAGGTCGGCGTCGAGATCGTCACGCGGACGTTCGGGGGGAGCGTCGGGGAAGCTCAGGGGAAAAGCGCGGAGCAATGTACCTGTCTATTAAATGATCTTTATCGATAGTTCAAAGTCATACTCATGTTGCTGTTGGTCGTTGTTCTTTTGGTGGTCAAGTCATAAATTGGGATACATGGTCTACTTTTGCCTTCTAAGTACGCAGACATGTACGTAGTATTAGCAGCTGGTGGAACTGGAATGGCAATGGCCTCAAGTATCGGTCGTGTGCTAGCACATCAAGCCCGTAGCCGCGAGGAGCGCGACAAGTAATGATGAGCCAAACTTTTAGATGACGAGTCGGATTTCGGGCTCTGCGTCTCACGTTCTGCGATTCTCAGTGGTCCACCAAATCAGGACGAGACATCGAGGCATTTGGCTGATGTCGCGGTCGCAGTCAAAGTGGAACTCTAAAAAATTCTAGTCCCTTTACTTAGCACAACCTTTCCCAACCCCGGAATCTCGACCGCAACGGTCGAGCGGAGAATGCAAATTTCTTTCATCAAACAACATCATCTTGTTCATCGTCGCGATTATAGGTATTCTCGAAGCCCCGCTGAAATTGAGCCACGCCTCCTCGCAAAATCGCGCCGCCGCGTCTACCACTTGCCAGAACCTCTGCGAGGCCACGTGGTCGGTTGGCAAACCTGACGACGAAACGGAAACCCCCGGTCGCGATACTACGAACCGCTTCTACTGCTGGTGGGCAGCGGTCGGATTGGAGGTCGGCGACCGGGGGCTCAAGAACAAGTATGCGTGCTACCTCTCGCCCCGCCTCGACGTGTACGGTAGGCGCGCTCTCGGGCCCGATTACCCGGCCTTCACGCGGCAACTCGAGCAACTCCGACTTGCAGGTCCGAGTCCGGAACATGAGAACGATCGTTTGGAGACAAGCAAATTCCTCGCCGCGAGCGCCACGAGCCACAATAGCTGGAGTAGTTCGAAGATAATCGCAACGACAGAAGCAGGAGCAGATGAGGATGCTGAGCACGACGGTCCTCGTCCCCTGGCCTTCCGCATGGCGGTTGAAAATGCATCTGCGGAGCAAGGGAAAGCGATCGAAATCATCTCCCTGTCGCACCGAAACGCGCACAACATCCTTGGCGTGGGCAGCCAAGAGCAGGACCCCGTGGTTGGCGAGCGGTCGCAGGAATTCGCACTGCAGTTTGTCGCCACATTGGTCGCAGCATTTGTGGTGTCGGCCACGGCCTCCGTGTTTCTCGTGAAGCGAGTTCGCTGTTAGAAGGACGTCGAGACTCGTTCTCGCCATTATTTGGGACATCGACCTTTTTTCATCGTCGCGCACAGGACCACCTCTAACATCAACATCAACCATGATCGGAACGCGAAGCAGTGCACAAACGCATGATTATTGACCCGACTTACTAGATGAAGCAGTCGCGCAGAGGCCTCTGGTAAAGAAAGCAGACCGCGCTTCGCGTTCGGGTTCGCGTTCGCCTGCGCAAGAATCTAGCTCGGTCATGCGGTTGCATGTCCATGATGGTATCCCACGACCAGGCTGATGGTGTCTCACGACCATCCTCCAACTATCGGTCTGATGTTGTCCCGCCTGCTCCAGGCTGAGCCTATTTCTTTGATCTTGACGCCTACTCGTCGAATTTGTATTTGAATTTGCTTCACTTTGATGAACATGAAGATAGATCAAGATCGATGAACTTACGATGATAGATCGGATCAAATCGTGACGATCAAGATCAAGAACAAGAAGAAGGATCCCATCGTGATCGTGAAGAAGAAGATTGATCCCCGCGATCATCTATCATCTATCTTGGTACTTTTCCCTTGCTGTCGCTCATCAATCCCTCCGAAGCTTGTACAGGACGTGCACGCGGTACTGGTAGCCTCTGCAAGCAGGAAGTAGAAAAGACCCATCATTCGAGCAGTGTGCAGAGCTCGAAGTAATTGATTTACAGAATCTATCACAAATTACACCAGATCGGCACACGAATTATAGCACCACCAACAAATAAGCGCGGCGTTGACGTCTTCAAAACGTCCCTTCTTTCGGTACCTCTCTACTCCGCATATCGCTCTCTGATGCCAGCATCCGCCATGGGCAGCTCCTCCCCCCCAACCCCCGCCTCTTTCGAAGGACGGCGGCCCGAGTACACCGTTGGCTTCGCGCTGGCCTCCCCCGGCCTCGTCGCGTTCTACGGGGTTTTTGCGGGTCTGGTTTTTGCGACGGCTCTCTTCCGTTTCGTGATTGCGGGCTCGCGGTTTCGCGCGGCCGTCGCGGTGTTCGCGGACGAGTCGACGGAATCGAAAACCGCCTACCATGTGCAGATCGGCTACAAACGCAGCTGCCTCGGCGGGTTTCTGTATCTGTGCTGGGTGTTGCTGCCGGTGCTGGTGCAGGGGCTTTTGTTTTTGTTGTGCCTGGCGATCCTGGAGGAAAAAGATCCGGACAAGTGGCTGTGGCTCACGAACAGTACGTTTGACCTAAAAATCTGCACGCGGAAGATGCTCGACGATTCCTCAGCCACGGGCGCGACGCAGACGCTCTGGTGCGACGCGAAGAGTGGGGTGAGTTCCGGCGCGGAGGTGTTTCGGAACCTGGGCTTTGTGTTCTGGGTGTTTTGGTGCTTCTTCGTGGGCAACGCGTTCCTTTTGCTCAGCGAGAAACTGCGCTTCCGCTCGGCCTTCTACGTCCCTTGCGCGCTGGACAATTCCGAATTCGTCGTCCTGGAGGAGTGGTCGACGGAGTGGACGGCGTCGGAGTTGAAAAAATCAAGCTCTCCGGGTGAAGTAGTTGTAGAAAAAGAGCGGGAGCAGGCCGAGGCATCCTGTCGGGCGGGAAACATGTCCCAAGATCTCGATTTTCTTGGATTTGACGTGAAAGAGACCACCGACGCGATCTTTCAGCAACGCCAGAGGTACGCGATGCGGCCCATGGGCTGGCGGGTCGTGGAAGGGTTGCAGTACTCTAGAAAAAAGGAGTCGCTAACAATAGCGGAGAGAGAAGAATTCGAGCGGTACTTGGGGTGCATCGGATTTGAAGTCGGGCACGGGCAGGAGGACTACAACGAGTACCCGACGCGGTGGTTCTGGTTCCGCTGCACGCACTACTTCTACTGCGGGCGGCGGAATTGCTTCATCGAGCCGCCGAACGAATTCGCAGAAGGAGACTGGGACCGCAATTTGACAACGGCAGAAGTGCGGGAGATGTACAAGGAGTTCACAATTTCTACGGGTGGCGGAAAATTAGATGGAGAAAAGGGGGACGATGAAAGTCAAAGTGCGGCAGCGGGGGCTGCTGAAGCTGAGGCTAAGAACGCTGCGGATGGTGGAGGTGAAGATGTTCCTACTCCGACCTCCTCCAAGAACCTCCGGAATCGCAAGCCGAACACCGCTTTCCTCTCCAACCAAAAGTTCGAGATCCTCGGCGAGAACAAAATCTCTGTCGAGTGCAAACCCTACAGCTACTACGTGACGCAGGAGCTGCTGGATTTCACCACCCTGTTTCAGCTGCATTGTCTGTGGGCCCCGTCGATCTTCACAAACTGGATGCTGGCGGTCGTCTTCGGCGTGATGTGCCTCCTCTTCGGCCTGCGAAACGCGTGGAAATCTCAACAGGCACAACTCGAGATACAGGAACTCGCCTCGAGGACGAGCGAAGACTTCGCGACGGTGTTCAGGTACAATCCTGATTTCCAACATTCCCCCCCGAATTTGGGTTCGGCTACAGGAGGTGGAGCTCCAGGAGTTGGTGTTTCATCTCTTCCTCTTACGTCTGCCTCGATGCCGGAGGTGGGGGCCCGGTCATCTTCGCATCAAGGCTTTAATCTTAATCATCGGAGCAAGTTTTCTTCGCCCTCGCTGCACAACTTAAGCTCTACTTCGCGGGGATCTGACCTGTTGCATTCCTCGCGTCGCCGCATTCCGGTCTCCTCCTACAACAAGCTGCTTCCGGTCAATGGTTGTTTCGAGATCGACTCCGTGCTGCATTCTCACCTTGTCCCCGGCGACTTGATCGAGATCGAATCCAGCGGCACCGTGCCCTGTGACTGCGTCGTGATTCAGGGCAGCGTCGTGGTGAACGAGTCGAACCTCACGGGCGAGGCCATGCCGATCCAAAAATTTTCGCTCGAAGGAACAAACGAGAAACTGTGCTGGAAGAAGCACGCGAAGAAGAACATTCTGTCCGCCGGCACCACCCTGATGCAGAGCAGAGGAGGAGGCGGCTCATCTTGTGGCTCCATGGATGAGCAACAGCACGCCGTCGCAGTCGTGCTCGCTACTGGCGCCATGACCACGAAGGGACGCATGATTCGCTCAATCATCTACGCGGAGGAGGTGCGCTTCGAGCTCTTCGACAGGCTCCCCTATGCCGTTTTTTTCGCTTCCATATTTGCGTCTGTGGTGTGCTTCTCCACGGTTTTCACCCAAAAAGAGTGGCACCTTTTACTGATTCCCGGCTTCTTCGAGGCGGTGTGCGCTGTTTCGCGACTCGTCAGTCCGCTGTTGCTGGTGGGCTTCAAGATCGCCCAGGGCCGGGCGGCGAGAAGGATGAAGGGGGGCAGGTTTGAGACGCAAAGTTTGAACTACCGGAGGATACCCATGGCGGGCAAGCTGGAAGTGATGTGCTGGGACAAAACGGGCACCTTGACGGAGGAATCCCTGAACCTGTACGCGGTGCAAGGGGCGAAGCTGTCGCGAGCCCATGTCTTCAGCAGGGAGTTGGAGTTAGAGGCAGGCGAGAACGAGAAGTCAGAGGAGCTGTCTGCTCTCTCTACAACTGCCGCAAAAAAGAACTTGTTTTCCGTGGTGGAGATGGCTCCGATGCGCCGCTGCACGGACGACGAAGCGTATTCAATGTCGTGTAATGGCAGCGTCGGAATCCGCGGAACGGAGAAGTTTTCCCTGGCGGACTTAGCGGCGTCGACCTGCGATACCGTCACACTCTTGGACGACGGCGTGACGCTCGCGGGCAACAAGGTGGAATGCGAGCTGGTGCAATTTTACGGCTTCGAACGAGAATACCGGAATATCGGAGCGGGGATGAATTCGAAGATCATTCATCGGGCAAAAATAACCTCGGCTGGTGATACTGATAGCCATGAGAAGCAAGTGGTCGCGGAGACGGTTCGGCAATTTGAGTTCGACCAGAAGACGCAGCTGCAATCTGTGGTCGTCGACGTACCGGAACCCATCCTGGCCCAGGCGCTGACCGGTTCCGATCGGAGGACCGGCCACGATTCCTGCTCAACATCCGGTTCCATGAGTAGGTTCCTCTTCGCTAAGGGTTCGCCGCTGAAGGTGGGCGCAAAGTGCCGAAAGGAGTCGTTGCCGGAAAATTTCGCGGCCACCGTGAAGCACATCGCGCGGTCGGGCTACTACTTGCTGGCGCTGGCCGGGCGGCCGCTCTCGACGCCGAGGAGCGATGAAAACACGGCTTTTACAACGAGTCGCTCGGAGCTGGAAAAGGACCTCGTTTTTCTCGGGTTGCTCTACTTCAAGAACGAGTTAAAGCCCTGCACGGGTGATGCGATTGAGAAGCTGCGGGTTGGCGGCATAACGAACGTGATGGTGACCGGCGACAATTTGTGGAACGGCTTGCATGTGGCGAAAGAAAGCGGGTTGATATGTTCGGGCGACCGCGGGTCTGCTTGTGGCGGCCAACTGAGAGAACATGCACATGCAGTGGAGCCAACAATTATCCTGGTGGATGCGGAAGATTTGGAAGCCAAGAAAGCCGGCAGCGAAGGAACGGCGGAAGATGATCTGGAAGTTGTGAATGATGGTTTTCCAAAGTTGCGGCTGCACTCTGAGGATTTGAGAAATCTGGAGAAGCACGCGGGTTTCGTGGATGACATTCGACCGGAAGACAGCCTGTCTAACCACGTCTACGGCGGCGGAGAAACAGAAAAGGACCCCCTTTTACAAGAACATCAACCGACGACCAGCCTACGACCGCCGCCGACGAAGCGCCTTGTCTGGACGCGCGACGTGCCGGCGATTCAAGCGACGCCCTCCAAAGCGGAGATGGGGGCAACGAGAACGAGTCAGCTGTTTACGCAAGCAGAAGTCGCGAACGTGCACACCGACAATTATGACCAGCGAGGCCAGCCGCTGCGAGAAGAAGGGCGCGTGGACCTGGACGACGACGACCGTGGGTCATCCACGTCACTGACACTGAGCGACGTCCTCGATTTGCTTGCCGACGCTGATCGCGACGGCGAGGTGCAGGTGGAGGCCACCGACGAGCTGCAAGAGCCCCTCCACCTTAAGCTCCACCGCAGCAAGTCCACCATCCGCATTCCCCACACGACGTCGAGGACGATATCAAATCCGTCGAAATCAAAAATCGCCCGCGCCTCCGTCTCTATGCGGACCTCGCAGCGGCCACCCCCTTCCATCGTTTTCGGCGTCACCCAGGCCGCCCTTACTTTCCTGTCTGAAAACGAGCCGGAGTTGCTGGAGAAGATCTTCCCGCATATCAGTATTTTCGGCGGGATGAACCCAAATGGGAAGATTGACGTGATCCGCCGCTGGATGCTCCGTCGAAAGATCGTCGGCATGTGTGGGGACGGCGGAAACGACTGCGGCGCGCTGAAGATGGCGCACGTGGGCATGGCGCTGGTGTCGAAGGACACGACGCACGGCACGAACGAAGTGAGCATCGTGTCGCCGTTCTCGAGTTCGGGGGGGTTTGCGGCTGTTGACGCGCGAGAAACAGCAGCAGGACGAGAGTCGGCTTCTGGTTCTGCACCCGCCCCCGAGCCCTCCATCCACTCCGTGGTCGAGTTAATCGCCGAGGGCCGGTGCGCTTTAGAGAATTCGGTCGCGTGTTACCAGTACTTCATGGTGCACGGGTGCATCGAGGTTCTCTCGAAACTTCTCCTCCAACTGCGCAATTCGTACTATAGCGAGATGTTGTTTTTGTTTCGCGACGCCATACTGGCCATCGCGCTGACGTGGGCGCTGGCGTCGTCCGGACCAAGAAACAAGCGGCTAGCGCCGAGGACGCCGACGGCAAACATTTTGGGCTGCGAGGTGCTGGCGGGGATCGGGGTACCGATCGCGGTAAACATCACGACCCTGATTTTGCTGTACCGGAGTCTGGACGACCAGGAGTGGTACACATACTGCTATTCAAATTTTTTTTTTTCGTTCCGCTCGCTTGTGCTTTTTTCTTCTTCTGCTCATTCTAATGTCGAGGATTAAGGTGAAGATCATGATGAGTCACGAGTTTTCTAACCCATGTCTTCCGACACGCCTCTAGCGTGGTGGAGAGACAAACCTCAAATCTGCGTGTGTACTGATTTCTCCCGTCGAAGCTGGATATTCGTTACTCGTGAGCCTGAGCGAAGGCAGCACTTCAGAAACAAAGTAGCACTTAATTCAAACTGAAACACAGGTTTTCTCCTCCCGACGAGTTCGAGTTGAACATCGACGTTGCTGCCTGGTGGTCCAAACAGACGAATTTTACTTCGTCCGTCTCCGGGTGGTGGAATTTGATGTCTTGCGTCTCCACTGCGGTGATTTTCTCGTTTGGCGGCCGGCACCGGCGACCCTGGTTCCGCAATGCGGTGTTAGTCACAATCCTGCTCGTTTTTTTCCCCCTCTGGGTCACGATGCTGCTTACGGCCAATAACCCGTTGAATTGCGCGTTTCGGATGAACTGCGACAACGACACCTCCTGGTCGCGAGAGGCGACCTTCCAGCCGTTCACGTTTTTTTTGAACACACGGGAAATGTACAACACTGCCTTTTGGTTCAAAGAGGTGCAGGACCATGCAGCTGGCGATGGGGGATTCGCGAGTGGCGGTGAGCTTTTGTTGACACTGGAAAAAGAGAGGGGACCCGAAGAACCACGCCGGGACGAGAACCCCCAAAGCCCGCCGTTTGCTGACGTTCCGGCGATTGCGAAGACCGGAGTGTTTTGCGAGAAGGCACGCGCGCATTTCGACAAACAGAGCAGGGAAAGCGGGGGACCGGGTGGGGTGCGGACGCGGTTTACGGGAATCGAGGGAGCGGAGCAATGTACTTCGCGTTCAGTTTTCGCCTGCTACTAGCTGTATCGCTGCATTTCTTCCTCGCAGATCCAGCTACAGTTCATGTTCGCGTTCAACATCGTGGTATTTGATTCAAATTAAGTAATCCTTTCTTTCCCCACCATCCACCCAGGTATCCTCGAACTACCCGAGCCCCGAGTGACCCTGTACGAAAAGCAGCATCCAGAAACGATATCCCACGCGTGTCACAAGCGGTGCCAGGAATCATGGACTTTGGGTAAAGATGAGGACGGCATCAAGGCCGATAGCGCGCGATTTTTCTGCTGGCATGCGGTAGTTGTAGCTGCGGATAAAAACGACAACGACGGCTCCTGCTTCCTCCTTCCCCGACTCGACGCACGCGGAAGAGTGGCCCTGGGGCCGGAGCGGGAGGCGTTTGTGGCGGAGAAATTAAGCTCGCTCTCCGAGGGTGAAGATGTTGACGGTGATTCGCTTGTTGACTCGCCAACCGCCAGTGGAAGAAAAAGCAAGGGGTTCCTCGATAGGAACAGGAATGACGCCGAGACGACGACGAACGACGAGGGCACGACGAGGACTGGGCACGAGGACGCACGTCGCCGGGAGCAAGATGTAGATGACCGGGAACAACAAGAGCCGGCTCAGTCTGCGATGCTCGCGGCACAACCACAAGGGAACAGATTGACAGGAATGCAGCTGACACGGCTCGATGGCGTCACTCTGCGGCACAAGGACCATGGCCATATCCACTTCCACTTCCAGGACAGAGAACCATTACTGGAAGCCCGCCAATCGCTCGTCTCTCTCCCCGTCAAGACCGCCCATTTCCGAAACGTCCACAACGTGTTGGGCTGGACAAAGGCTCCTGCGCAGCAGGATGAAAGTGTAAATGGGGAGGAAGCGAGTCTGGTGCAGCCCGATAGCGGCGGCTCCGGCCGCACTTGGGGCTGGCCGTTCCTTTTCATGGGCAGCATTTTCGCGGCCGTTCTGATCAACGCTTTGCTATCGGCGTTCCTGATCAAGGGCGGAAGCCTGCCGGCGAAGTGCAGATATCCCCGCAGAACGAGGAGCGAGCGCGGATAGTAAGTACCTCCCAGAAGTGCTTCAATTACAATTTGATTAAACGCAAACGATAACGAACTGATGGGCGAGCCGAGCGCTCTACTCACTTCGCAGCTTTGATTTGGAGACGAGACCGCGTGTGTCTGCATATCATCGGATTGGCTTTGCCTCGCTGTAGACGAGAGCAACACCCACGCCGTTTTCCGCCATCCCGCGCGCCCATACAAGCGAGGGCGAGCCTGGGCGGCGGAGAAACCAAACGACAACTTTAATTTCTTTTCTTACTCCGCTACCTCTACGGTGAAGTGGTGCTTGGCGCACCAAACAATAACTAGCATGCGCTTGATACTTTTTTCCAGCAAGTTTTTTGGGCTCATTCTCCTTTCTAGCGGCCCCGCGATAAACTCGAAAACAAATAGGTAGCTGCCTCAGTAGCTTCTTCAGCTACAGGAGCAGCATCGTCGATATGAGGTGAAGATTCATCGCAGCCGCTTTTAAGATTATGTAAAATCTTGTTTGTCGATTATCGTATTTAGCTGCGAAGTTCATACATCATCGGGGTCCCGATGAGAAAACGAGCCTAGCTGCAGAAGGAAGATCCAAATTTTAGTTTTAGCTACTACAGCCATTTTCTTTAGGAGTAAAGCCACGAGCTGCGCGACCAGCTACTTACTGCAGTTTTAGTCCATAGGATAAGTTTAAGTACGCTTAATATGGTTATCTTGATGTCAAGTACAGGAAAAATCTCTAGATCTGATAGCTACCGAGTAGACCGCAACCCCAACCGCTTCCGAATTTTGAGAACCTTTCGAACAAAAGGATCTGTGCAAGAACAAGTCTGGAAAAAGCCATAAAGGCGACAGCTGGTATGGCCAGCCGCGCCAAAATTTAACGAGGATGTCCACCGTGTAGAAAACTGCAGAATCAGATGAAGTGCGTGTATTCATTGAGGCAGTATTTACATTCTCCTGGCCTTCTGTTGTTTCTAGGAGGATAATGCGAGTATGTTCCCAACTTGAACTCCCCAGAGTACCGCCGCTGCCAGCACAAGCACTAGCACTAGCATATAAGTACAACCATTACCATTCGGTCATGTTTCGTTTCGTCGTGGGGATCCTTCGTCATTTTCGAAGCGAGTCGCTTTCTGAGTCAGTGAGAAGAGGGACGCTATCTTTCTAGAAAAAAAGAGGATATCGCGTCGTCGTTCTCGCAGATGATCGATTCATCCGTGCTGCAGTTCGTTTCGTGAACGTGCTCATCGTCATCAAGATGAAGATGAACAAAGTAACTCTAACTAAACTAACTTCATCCGCCCGCGGCCGCGCCCTCGTGCCTCCAAAAAACTAAATGTCTGTGAAGGAGCAGCTCGTCTCGGTCTCCAACTCGTCCCTACTGCTTGTGAGAAGTTGTGCCTGGTGTGACATCGCTGAACGATTAGAATTCCACCAGCAACGCAAAAGATGTTGGAGAATGTCCAGTTCCGGGCGTCCGCCACCGCCCCGCAAAAAATCGCGGAGTTTCGCGAGGCGGTTCGCCACGTTAAGGACGAAGTGCGCGTCTCTGAGAAGCTTGAGCTGAAAAAACTTCAAAGGTTCGAAGGTGTTGAAAAAAAAAAAAAGTGCGCTGCTCGAAGGTGCGACGGGCCAGCTCAAAAAAAGCACGATCTCGTTGGTGCTGGACGAGGCGATGGCTGTTGCGGTGCCGAAGGATGTCAAGGAGAAGATCGCGAAGGCGAAGGACGAAATGATGTGCAGACTCCTGGTACCGAACTAGCTGCCGCGGAAGTAGGGGCGGGACGGGATGTAGCGGGTGAGTCCTTGACTGATTGCGTGTTTTTTGTTGAATGAAGAACGTGAAAGAAGTGGTGCAATTGAAAGTATACTGCTACTTACGTTTGATCTGTACTGAGTTTTGAATTTGATTTAGATTTTGGACGAAGACTTAGAGCGAGGTTGGTAGGTGAACTAACAAAACGTAGAATGTATGAACACAAAAAAAGATCGCATCGCATCACGTGCATGCACAACCACATGTGCCTCTGGCACAGATGTTGAAGCCTCCCGCTCGCGGAGTGTGAATGGCGCAGACGATCACGCAGAAGAAGTAGTAGTTTCAAAATCACAGCATGAATTTTGGACGCAGCTGAGGCTGAGGTGTAGATTTACCGGGAAGATGAACAAAACAACTGTACATCAATCGAAACGAACGAAGTTTCAGCCTCGACAGATCATGGAAGAGTTCTTGTTCCCCAAGATCTAGAAAGATCATGCAATTGCAATGCATAAGATGTTAGACTCACTTGAACATCAGCACTCAACAGCGTGGTTCTGGTTTAAGCTTTTGCTTCAGCAGACCTCCCAGGCAGTGGGAGTGGCGCTGAGTAGAGAGATGGAAAAATTATTGTAGCCTCATCGATCTGGGAAGCCCGCCAGTCACTACTTCTGTTTGCGACCAGGTGGGCAGCCCACTGCTTCACAGTACTGCGACCACAGTAGATGATGCTCCTTCTTTCTTAGAGTTAGAAGATACAAATATATAGCATCGATCCCAGCTGCATCACATTTCTAAAAAAAAAAAATGTTCTTCGACCACGGGCGGATCGTTTCGGCTCGCGCCGAGCGGTGGCTCGGCGGGCCCCTCGGCATCTCTCTCCTGTACCTGCTTCTCACTGCTGCAGCTGTTTACACTGTGCTCACGTACTTCGAGGATTACGTTTTTTCGGCGTCCTCCCTCCTGTTGACGTTTCTCTACGTCGTGGTCGCAGTCAAAATCACTGCCATCCTCACTTTCTACGTGCTGAGAGCAGTCCTGGTTCTCGCTTTCGGCCGTCCCAAAAGCGAGACGGCCTTTGGGGGTACTAACGCGACTCCTGGTTGGACCAACAAGCACGTGTTCATCACGGGGGGTTCGGAAGGGACCGGCCTCGAGATCGCGAAGATTTTGATCGACGAGAGGCACGCGGCGAAGACCGTCACGCTCTTCTCTCGCTCGGAGAGCAAACTCCACGCCGCGAAAACGTTATTGGAGGGCATCATGGAGAAGAGTAGTACCAGGAAAAGACCACTGGCCCAACATCAACAAAGTTTGATAGCGGCGACGGAAATCCGCACCGTCTCCGGAGACGCGACGTCGCTCGAGTCGCTGCAGAAAGCCATCGGGAGCCGTTACAAGAACTCTAGTACATACCCGGATGTTGTTGTTTGCGCCGCGGGCATGTCGATTCCGAAGTACTTTGAGGAGCTGACCTCGGACGACTTCGAGAAACAGATGCGCGTGAACTACTTCGGTGTGGTCAACACGGCACGGGCGTTTCTGGGACAGTCCTCCTCCCAGTCGTTTGGAACAACAGAAGTTGTACATCAGGGAACAACCGAAAAGAAGGGCGGAGGAGATGGAGATGTTGGTCAACATGGTCATACGCCAAAGACATCGTCCGCTCCTCACCGCCACTTCGTGGTGATTTCGTCGATGGCAGCGAACATTCCGTTCATAGGGTATGCCGCGTACTCGCCGACGAAGGCCGCCAACCGCGCCTTCTGCGACGTGCTCCGGAACGAGTTCGCTGATGACCCCAACACCCACATCCACATCTCCTTCCCCCCCGACATGGACACGCCGGGGTTCGAGAGAGAGAACGAGACCAAACCAATCGAGTGCAAGAAGGTGTTCCCGGAGGCGTTCAACGAAGTGTTCCAGCCGGAGGACGTGGCGAGGATGATCGTCGAGGGGATCGAGCAAGGGGACTACCACATCTGGAGCCCGGACTTTTTCGGGAACTTCCTCGTGAGCCGCGCGTGGGGACACCACCCGCGGAAGTGGGTGCTGGTGGAGATGGTTTTGGCGCCACTGTTCGTCCTCGTGCACGAACTGATGGTCTTCATGGTGGATCGCTGCGTGGCGAAGTACGGACACCACCAGGGCGGTCTGGAGGGGGAGGCTGGTGGGGGTGGGGGGAAAAAGAAGAGTTCTGAGGCGTTGGTGTCGGCAAATAATGAGGCGAGCGGCGAGGTTTCTTCCGGGCAAAGTAGGAAGAAAACGATGTAAAGACGACGACGAGCCCACGAGATGGGTCCAGCGACAAAGAAATTTAAAGCGAAAGAAAAAACGCACATGATCCACCCGCGAAACAAAGACATTGAAAAGTGGGCCGAATGAGTGAGCAAATCAATGTAAGTACCCAACTGGGGGCTAGAAGGGAAAGGGTTCGCAGGCCACAATCGGCCACGCCTCGCTTGAATGTTCGCTAGATATAAACTCATCGTAAATCAATGGTAGCTCCATACATCGCGTTCGACTGCAATAGAGTGACGGAGTGACCTCGGCCTCGCTTGTGTCATCGCGCTGCTGCTCGTCGAACATGAACGGAGTTTTGCTGCTGGGTGCGAGCCTCTGTGCTGGCTCAACTCACCGATAATGTTAGCTGTTTTCTGTGGATGTTGCAGTTGCAGACGCGTGTTCGCTACCACCTTATCGCAACACAATAAAAACACGAGAGAGCAGGAAGCGGAAAAATTAAAATTGTAAATTGTTTGTGGTCCGAAAGTCGGAGAGTAGATGGAACGGAACCGGAGGAAAAATGAAGACGGTATTCGGGTGCGGGCCGCGCGGGGGTGGTGCTAGACCTAGAGGTAGAGCGTGATGAACAACTACTCAGAAAGAAGAAGAACACGGTCACCCAGCACTATTCTTTAACAGTCTTTCTGTATTGAAAGAATAGCTCCAGCACCATCCAATTCCAAATCCATAGCCATAGGATGATGTGGGAGCCGGAGCTGCACCAGTCGCGCCCGAAGACGAGTGTCGGCCGTCGCGAAAACTTCCCGATTCTGCGCCGACGAGCCGGGACCTTCGCGAGAAGCTCGCTCCTTTTCCTTTTCCACACGGCCGCCTTTGCTCACGACACAGCAACGGGAACAGCAGCTGCACTCAGGAGAGCTACTCCGCCCTCAACTGGTCGTGGGCCACCTTCGACGTTCTTGCAAAAGCTCCGATTCCGAAGTAGAGCTAGTACCAAGGCTCAACTACACGCGCGCCGCAGCAGTAGAGTATTAACATCTTCTTCTACTTCAAGAGTGGGCGCGAAAACGAAAAGTAAAACTCCCCTCTCCATCGGTTGTTCCTGCGCGGAATGTCACCAGGGAATTCTCTCCACCTGCGTCCACAGCTACACAAGGGACCTCGAGAACAGGCAAATCAATAAAGTCAACACCTGCGTGGGGAGGCACGAGATGCGCTGTGTGCTCCCCGAGAATGACCCGATCCTGCAGACGGACACGGTGCACGATTATCGAGAAACCAGCGATGTAAGAACTACTGTGAAGCTAAGGAGCGACTGTTAGGAGGGGAGCGGTATGGTATCCACTTAGAGTGGTCTTGCTCATCAGTAGGGACAGAGTGCGTTTTTGGGCACGTCTTGGAGACTCAGTTCGAAACTGAGGCCGCACATGACGACTCGGCGTCGTAGAAAGTCATCCAAGCATGAGCGCAGTCTAGCTCTAGTCTGAGTCTTGGTCTAGTACTAGTACTTGCTGGGGTAAAATAAAGTTGTACTTGATTGTACTCTTCTTTCAGCGCGACCAAATAAATCGCGCCAAGACGCAGGAGCCTTTCGCTTCTTGAAAGACCGCGCGCCGCCCCCGGGACCTGACTCCATACTTGTCGCACTGGTGTACTAAGTAGCTTCACAGTTGGGCTTGTCATAACGACGCCGCGGCGGTGATTGGCGGTGGCGAGGGCGGAAACTGGGTAGGGGCTGAGGTCCCGGTGTCTGAATTTTGTTTGTACGAGTGCAAGCCAGAGCAGAGCACGTGGCCGAGCATCGAAGAACGAGCGGGAATGGACTGGAAGCCGGCGGGATGTACTTCTGAGTGATTGATTTGTACATCCCACCGGCAACAAAGCCATTTGTGATCAAGACTTCTTGGTTTGATGTCCACTTGTAAGTGTCCTCGCATCTCGTTGATTCATGAAAACGGTCGATTTGCTAGTATCGCCTTTTCTTGTAATATGGTCGCGTTGGTCTTGGTACGGTTGATGCGGTTGTACTCCCGCATATGGCATTTCGCAGTCTTATTCCACGCAGTCGACCGCCGGCGCCGCGTACGGTATCAACAGTCGAGGGCAGCTTGGCCGAGCGGTCTAAGGCGCTGGTTCTTCGCGAGCATTCGCGAAACCGACTTTACCAGTGGGCAATCGCCCGCGTAGGTTCGAATCCTACAGCTGTCATTTTTCATCTCTAACTCAAACAGCAGACACACGCTCGATTGCCCTTCCCTCCAACTACTTTGTTTTACCGCCTGTTATTGAACCTAGTAAGGGAAACGGAATGGCGATGGACTAGAAGCCGGCGGGAGGGGATACGCAAGGAGGCGGGGGGGTGCATACCGCTGGGCAGCACTTGCAAAACGACTGTCCTGGTTGATCGCGCCAGCCCCAAGTCTGCGGCACGACCAGATAACAATCGACTGGCGTAGTTTTCTCGAGCACAACGTCGGCGCTAGCATGGTCAACCAGAGCGGCTCGTTCCTCTACGAGTCGGAGTTTCTACTCGGACGGCGAAGGCGCCGGACGAGGGAAACTTCGGGCGCACCCGAGGTTCTCGTGGCAAAACTCTAGTTCGTCTCTACAAGATGGCTTGCGTGAGCACTACTTTGTTGTATTTCCGAAGTTTTTTGAGTTTCAAAATTTAACTTTTTATTTTTTCTGTCCATTGCTGGTGTGGGCTCGCCGCTGGCGTCTACTATGTCGGATGGGATCCGATAGGTCCTCGCTGTGGTTCTGACATACTAGAAGGCGGCCCAGCCATCAGTGATGGTGTGATATAGTTTCACACGAGATTTTAAATCGCAAAATTTAACTTTTAACTTTTTGTGTCCGTTGCTGGTGTGGCCGCTGGCGTCTACTATGTCGGATGGGATGCGACAGATCCTAGCCGTGGTTCTACCATACTAGAAGGCGGCCCAGCCATCAGTTATGGTGTGATATGGTTTCACACGTGATTTTAAATCGCAAAATTTAACTTTTTATTTTTTCTGTCCGTTGCTGGTGTGGCCGCTGGCGTCTACTATGTCGGATGGGATCCGATAGGTCCTAGCTGTGGTTCTGACATACTAGAAGGCGGCCCAGCCATCAGTGATGGCGTGATATAGTTTCACACGAGATTTTAAATCGCAAAATTTAACTTTTAACTTTTTGTGTCCGTTGCTGGTGTGGCCGCTGGCGTCTACTATGTCGGATGGGATGCGAGAGATCCTAGCCGTGGTTCTACCATACTAGAAGGCGGCCCAGCCATCAGTTATGGCGTGATATGGTTTCACACGTGATTTTAAATCGCAAAATTTAACTTTTTATTTTTTGTGTCCGTTGCTGGTGTGGCCGCTGGCGTCTACTATGTCGAATGGGATGCGATAGGTCCTAGCTGTGGTTCTGACATACTAGAAGGCGGCCCAGCCATCAGTTATGGCGTGATATGGTTTCACACGTGATTTCAAATCGCAAAATTTAACTTTTTATTTTTTGTGTCCGTTGCTGGTGTGGCCGCTGGCGTCTACTATGTCGGTCGGATGGGATGCGATAGATCCTAGCTGTGGTTCTGACATACTAGAAGGCGGCCCAGCCATCAGTGATGGTGTGATATGGTTTCATACGTGATTTGAAATCGCAAAATTTAACTTTTTATTTTTTGTGTCCGTTGCTGGTGTGGCCGCTGGCGTCTACTATGTCGGATGGGATGCGATAGACCCTCCCTGTGGTTCTGACGTAGGAGGCAGCCCCCCAGCCATCAGTGATACTGTGATATAGTTTTTCACATGATGTTAAGTAGCAACACATTGATGATGTACTTGCCCTCGCTGCGCCCGTGCTGGGGGAATGCTTGACGTGTCAGGGGCTTCACAATCATCGATCGATGATCTTCAGGTGTTGCAATCTCGACGCTGCGCGTGGCGGAATTGGCGGCGGGGCAGAATGGAGCTTTGGAGAGTGACATCGACCTTTGCCGGGGGGAGGAGTAGTACTCAAATTGAAATTCACTTTTTTCCACCGACAGAGACTCTACATGATGCAGCACAGAGGCACCACCATGATTTGTGGAAGTTTGTGGCAATGTGGTCGTGGTGTTTCGCCTAACGAGATCTGATCCGCATCCGATGACGTCGCCCTAATGCTTCTGGTCTCCATCGATCTCTTCAGCAAACGTGAGAATCCATCGCTGTTCACCTGCTCAGAGCCTCTGATCTTTTCGTGCATTCGTGTTTCAGAAATAAGTAACCGACTGCTGGGAAATATTGTAACTACGGATACTGCAGCTGCAGGTGCAGAAAGAATCTACGTCTACATATACCATAGGAAAACAAGGTGCCCAAAAGAACCAAACGAACTGCTGCTGCCATAAATCCTTTCAATTTCCTCCTTGACACTTCTTCGCAATCGCATAAGATTAAGCCAGTTATGTTGACTATGGCTTTGTTTTGGTGATGTTGAACAACTACTTCAACTGGGAGTTGTAGAGGCCGCAGCCGCACGCGCACCAGAGCTGGGTGCAGTTGAAGACCACTGGTGACCACAGCGGACTGATTTCTACAAGAACCACAACCATGGGTAAGGGCAAGGCCAAGGGAAAAAGCACGGTTTTCGAGGTCGAGAAGTACCTCAACCAGATGGTGCACGTAAAGTTCACCGGCGGAAGGGAAGGTACTTTTGTGTTTGTATAGAGTAGCTTCGGTGAAGAAGAAGAAGATGGATCATGAAGATCTCAATTAAGATTTTCTGGTAAAACTAAAACTATAAAAAACCAGCGGAAGTCTAACCTTGTAGTGGTCACGCACACTTCATTAGCGTTTCAAACCCCACTACAGTGAAAGGGATACTAAAGGGCTACGACCCGGTTGTGAACGTCGTGCTGGACGAGGCCGAGGAGTACAGGAGGGATCCAAAGGACCCAACCCGCGTGCTCGAGGAAACGAGAAATCTGGGGCTCATCGTCTGCAGGGGTCCCTCCGTCACCCTCATATCACCACTGCCGCAGGTGATATCACAGGAAGAGGTGCTCAACGCGTCGGGGGGATGAATGATGTAGATGTTGTAGGTGTAGCTATGTACTATGATGGCCGCACCAGATGAAGCGATGGGGAGTCTGATCTGAAGCCTTCATAAGTCTTGCCTATATTTATTTGCTGATGGTAAAGAAACGCCTCCGCCGGTCCCTTACTAGCAGCCAGTGTGTGCGCAAAGGCAAAAAGCTTGAACCTCTTTGCAAAAAAATCCAAATGCGATTTAAAGAAGATTTGCGGTAATAAATTCTTACCAAGCGCGCCGCGCACCATCGTCATCGTCGGATCGAATGTTCCTTCGTGCTATAATCGAAAGAAGCCGTGGCTTCATCGCTTCATCGGAGTCGTGAATGGCTGATCCACTCGCAACGACGAAAAACCCACTTCAGCGGAGAAGTGAACGGTCACAGCTGCAAGAAGCTACTGATCCAATCGCCGATGAACAAGAAGATCCCACCCGGTTCCGCTCATTCAACCGCGTGCTACCTATGTTCCTTCTTGGTCCTCGCGTTCTGTTCTTTCCTCGTGCTCCCATATCATGGTTTTTTTTTTTGCCGATGCTACTAGACTAGCTGCTCCTTTTGGTGAACATCCTATCATTTCCTTGCTTCACTGAGGAAGCAAGAGCTCCTTCCACATGCTTTGTTTCGGGCCATTTGGCACCGCGCGCACACTTCACCAACAACAGGACTTTCGCGCTTTCTCGCTCGTCTGCTGAATAGACTTGTTTACTGAAAGTTTAAACTTCGTTCGATGTTTTGAATCCGCATGCAATCTTTATTTTGACGCCGCGAAGTAGTTTTGTGCTGTCCCTGCATTTGTTAAACTGTTTCGTGAACTTTTTTTCTCAAGCGCAAAAATTAACGTCTAGCTTATTTTTCAACGATATAATTTTAACAAAACCGGCTTCCAAAAATCGATCCACCATGTTGGGTTTTGTCACCCGCGTGGCAAGCAGAAGCGGCGCCATCCTTCTCCTGTCCTCCTGTTTCGAAGATGCTGGTGCTGCTCGTGCTGGCAAGAGTAATAGAACTACTCCGCGGGAAGGACAAGGAGGCCGGTTCTTCCTCCAGGGGTCAAAGGAAGGACAAGGAGGTCGCGGCTTGGGAAGAATCATCGGCAGTGCAGGAGGCGCCTCCTCGTCAGGTGGCGGCGGGGCATCCTCGTCTACTGCTGGTGCCGCAATTACAGGCACCAGCAAGGCAGCAGCTGCGGCT
>RXOD01004032.1:0-31174 GCA_005223375.1 Amoebophrya sp. AT5.2 | reverse complement strand
TAGGATTCGGGCTGTCGACGGGGGACGACAGCCCCGGCGGCCGCGAGAACGGTACATGCTCCACATGCTCGTCGTCCCGTCCTCCGAAACCGCCCCCGTATGCGTATCCACCCCCTCCCCCGTACTTGCCACCAGCGGCGCTTCCGCGCCCGTATGCTCCGCCCGGACCGCGGCGGTACTCGTTTTGGTACTCCGCATAGTTGTAGTAGTTTTGCACCAGCGGGTCTAGAACGGCCCGCGTCGACGCCGGACCGCCACGCTGACCTCCAACGCCCTTGTGCAACTGCTGGGTCGCGTGCGGCTCGTTGGCCGCGGTTCCACGCTCGTTGAAGTAGGGAGGCAGACCATCGTAGTTCGTGGATGACTTGGAGCCGGCTCCGGACGAGGTGTACTGCCTCTGCTGGGCCGCGTAGGAATTGTCGTATCCGGCCGCCGGGGTGCTGTAATAACCTCCCGCTCCTGCCCCCTGATCGACGTATGGCGAGTGGTCGGGCGAGCTGTGATTGGGCGAAGACCACTTGTTGTGCTTAGCAGAGGAGCCTTCTCGCGTGTTCATCCAGGAAGCCTTGTGATTGGCAGGGGCGCCACGCTCGGGCCCCGGCTCCCACCATGACATCAGGCCGACGGCGCGCTCGTCGACCTCGTCTATCTGTTGTACGAGCAATTCAGCGAAAAGAAAAAGTGCCGCATCTCTAACAAGAAAAAGGACTTCCACTACTGTACGCAATTGTCGTTCTCATGGATCGGTCTTCAGTTTGCGGCGAATCCTCGTATTGAACCAACAGTACCCTACGTTGTAGAGATGCTGTTGCTTAGGGACGATGATTGAAGGCAGTTCGTTGATTGTGATCGATGATGTAGCTAGCGGTAGTGACAAAAGTAGCTCCACTGAACAACGCGTTGTACGAATACGTGATTTGCGAATTTCCCGAGATCGATTTTGAAATCGAGTGTCGATGGATCGATCAGATACAGATAAGTAGTAGCAGCAATGAAACGGATACAGGAGCGCAGAAGCGTACGGGCTGCGATCAGAACTGAACACACCTGCACGAGCTCCCGCGCGCCTTGTTGACGATCAATCACGACACTTACTTCATTTCTTCATGATCACATTTCTTTGGGCATTTCCCGGCGCTGCAAGCATGGCTTAAGTTTCTCGATCCTCGTTCCGCTCACGAAGGATCATGCTTGGCGCGGAGCTTTTTGTTGTTCTTGGAAACAATGAATTGGAAGTCTCGGCAATGAAAAGGGTAAATGGCGACACATCATCATATGGAGCAGCTCTCTCTCGAAAGCCGCAGGTGCGTCGGTCATTGTGCGATCATACTGAAAAAGAAAAACGCAATGAAGAATGGAACGAATTATACATGAATCAATCGTACGCGAAGGGGAGCAAAATCTTCTAACATATGCCTGCTACAACTGTACCTCGCTCGGAGTTGTTGGTAGCGCTAGACTTGAGACAAAAAAACTACTCGGTTCAACATTCATCTACTCCACCATGCATGATAACACTGGCGGGTGGCACGTATTTTTTGTTCGTACAAAAAAAACCGAGACTAGCATTGCGGCCGCGTCCACTTATATTGAGAGCGCGGGCATGCGGTGCGAGGAGCGCGTCCGCTCAATTCGTTTCGATATCTGCTTTGAGTGCGTAGATACTCGCTTCGAGTTCTTGCAATCTTCGCTTCGCTTTCCGCGCCTCCAGCAGCTGCTGCCGCGACCGACTAGTCTTCTCGTTGTGGCGCACCTCCTGCGGCGTGGGTTGTTTCGGATTGTTGAACACACGGCTCGGCGTGGATTGGTTCGTGTTCCTGCCCGAACTTAAATCCGGCGTCCCTTCCTGCCCCAGCGGATGACCACTCCTTTCCTGCGGTGCGAAGAGGCGATGACCCTTGATGGACATCGTCTTCGTCACGCCGTGGTCGGCCAAGTTCGTTTCCGGCGGCAGCACGTTCAGGTGTTGGTTCTCGCTTCCGTCGGAGTCCCATCCGGCGCTGGCTTGCTGCTCCTGCGGCTTCGGTTCTTGCGGCTTCTGCGCTGGATACTCGTCTAGCTCTAGCTCCCCACCTCCGACGGGGGGCCCGACAGAGCTTCTCCGCGCCGTGGCCGCCTTTTGCTGAAGCGAAGCGAGCACATCCGCCACGCCCTCCCACCCCGACGTAGCTCCTCCACCAGCCGAAGACGGCGCTCGCCCCCCACGTGCCACGACCCCCGAACCTGCCAGAAGCGCAGCTTTTTCCCTCTCGAAGGCGCCCAAAGCTTTCGGATCTGCCGCCAGCTGGCTCCCGAGTTCCTCCGCTGCGGCCCGGGATAGGCGCGACATCCGAGCCCCGATCTCGTCGCGCACATCCCGCATCTCTGTCTGTAGCACGTGCAGCTGCCGCTCCTCCACCTGTTGTAACAGATCTACTTCCCCCTGCTCCCCCCGATCGCCCGCTTCCGAGTTCTTCTCGCTGTCCGTGAACTCCCCGCGGGCGTGGAGGTGGGCGTGCAGCTTCGATGCGGAATCCTCGACCGCGGCCTCGGTGCGAAGTTTGCGCGTCCTGCTTCTGGCCGCAGTAGATGTTGTTGAAGAGCGCTCTTTACTAGTTTTTTCTGCGGCGGGCGCAACGTCTGTTGCGGCCGAGCCGGATTTTTGCTGGCGGTCCTCTACTATGAGCTGTGTTTGCAGAAGCTCGCGCGCGGCGGCTGCAGCGGCTTCCGAGCGCCTTATTTCTCGCCGTTTCTCCGCAGCGTCAGAACTGCGGCGGCGGCCCCCAGAGGAGCCAAATATGGAAGCAGCACCGCTGCTCGCAGCAGTCGCCCGTGAGGCGACCACGGCTCCGGAATCTGTTGATGACAGGTCGCGCTTCTTCTTGTTCCCTGCCACTTTCTCGACCATGCACCGCGGTATCGGCGCCAGATCGAGCGAAGCAACGAAGTAGTCGTCGACCTGCAATCGGTCGATTGCAGTCGTAGGAGACGACTCCGACTGTGGCTCCTGAGCGCGAAGATGGTCCCCACCAGCTTCTTGCGCTTGCCTCAAGGTTTCATCGACATCTGGTGGAACCACGTGCACTAGCTCTCCGACGGTGAGCGTGACGAAGTTGCGAGCGGCGGACTTCACGCGCAACGCCTGTCCCCGGGCGGCCGCTTCGCGCGCGAGTCTCACATCCTCGGCGTACCGTCCATCTGAGTGGATCTCCCGGATGCTGCAATAGTCTCCAACAGCCACCGCTCTTTCCTTCAAAAGTGTGAACGGAGCGAGGACGCAGGAGGGAACCTCCACCCTCTCGACCCGCTTAGGCCGCTGAAGATGTTCTTGTGGCGATGTCGCTGGACGCCCACCGTCGTGACTTGATTTAGCACGGGCATCATGCCCTTGTTCACGACTACTGTCTCCCGCCGCGGTGTCGGGGTGATCCTCGTCCTCCGGTGTCGTCGGCGGAGACGAGGAGTGCAACTCCGAGTCGTGCACGTGCCCCGACATCCACGGCTGGCCGTGACCGCTCGTCAACGTCGCCGCTCCGCCGTAGTCGTCCCCGAATGATGACGACAGTTCCACAGGATTGAACATAGCGCTCTTCTTCACGTCGCCCGTTCGTTTATGGTGCTTTCTGTAGCGGTGATATTTTGTGTCCCCGAGCAAAACAACGCTGAGTGTCACCTTCTCGCGAGTGATCATGTCCACCACGTAGAGGTGGGCGCCGCGCGCTACGTGGTGGCGCAATTCGATCAGGCCCTCTGAGTCGAAATACAGGTCCCGCAGACACACTCTCAGTCCGTGGCGCTGCAGTGCGTCCGGGTGCGCAGAGAGGAAATCAGGCAGCGAGGGATACGTGCGAATGTCCTTCGCGAGCGCGTGGTCGGGCCCTTGGCCCGGGACGGCGGCGTAGCCGTATTGAAATTCTACGTCTGGTAGCCGGACACTGGCGGCCGGGAACGGTATGGTCGCCATACTTGCCGTGGCCAGAAGCACGTAGTTTTCCTGTCCGACGTCGGCTCGTGTACTTTCTTGTCCTCTGCCGTCTAAAACGTCGATAACCACTGCTTGCGCAAGAGCATACGACGTTTCTTGCCGTGCCTCATTATCCCTCATCTCGGGGGTCGTGGGCCGCAGCTGCGGCAGCAGGGGGTGTAGAACGGGGTCCATTTCGATGGACGCCGAAAACACCACCCGAGTAGGAGTACCTCCTGCGACGAATGGGGGGCGATTTGGCTTTGCATGATCTGTTCTCGCGGAAGTTACCGGTCTCAAGTACGCGCGGGGACATCGGACCACGGTGTATGGGCGGTGACTCTGTCTCGCAGCATTAATTGTGGCGCGCAAGGTGGTCGAATACGATGTTATCGCAACGGAACTGCTCTTGTCCTTGTCGCTCGGAAGCACGGCATTGCCCGCGGTCGCGTCGGATGAAGAGGACAGCGACCCTGCTTTGACTTCCCTCGCCTTGAAAATTCCGAGCGACAAGTCCACGTCGCAAGCCTCGTCGCAAGGGTCCTGGTTGTAATCGCCCAGGCTCGGATCGAACCTGTTGTCGACGACCTGCAACACGATCCGTGAAGGCCCCCGCGCGGAAGCAGCTTCCTCGACCAATTGCGCGAGCCGATTCTGCCACCAATCCGCCCACACGACGTCCGTGCGGAAGCCCACGCACACCCCGGTCACGAGGCCGGGCACCCACAACGGGGCGAAGTACTTGGATGGAACCACACCGAGACCAGCTGCACGGAGCCCGCCTGCGATCGCTTGGCCACCCACCTGTGTGTTTTTTTGCAATTTGGAATGTACATTGAAAACAAAGCGAAGGCGGGAGAAACAGAAACGCACCTGCGACGCGATCCCGCTGGTCCGCGGAAGTCCGTAGACCACGACGCGCCGCTCCTTCTTGGCCCCCGTTCCTTCGCCTCCGCCGCGGTACATGCTCGCAACGCTTTCCACCTCATCGGCCGAAATTTTTCCGCTTTCGTTCGGCGTACTTGGGCTTGCAGTTTCGCTCGCCGCTGCCGGGAAAAAATGTCGGCCCTCGGCGAAAAAGAGGAGCGGCTCTGTTGTCCTACTCGCTTCTCGATCTTCGGTTCCATTGATATTGCCCGCGATTGCTGTATCTTGTTCCCGACCGGAAGTAGAAATGGCGCCACGGCCCGCCCCGGACGCCCGCATCAGACCCCCAAGCGGAGAGTGGCTGACCCGAGTGCCGCGACGCTCCACGGTGTAGGCAAATTCACGCCCTTCCGGCGACACGCTGTCGGGGGAGCGGTAGTTTTCTGTTTCAGCCATCTTCAACCGTGACCGAACCCGCGCCCGTCGCTCCCCGGCGGAAAGGCGCCGGCTCTGTCGCTTCTCGGTGTGGTGGGTGCCCTCATCAAGTTTCGCCGTGAGGAGAAATTCGGGGGAAGCAGGGACGCTGGGGTCCTCGACGTCAGCCTCAATTTTCTTACGGTGTCGCTCGTCTTCTTTGTGCGCCTTTGCAAGCAGCTGTGCCAAATCCTTTACGGCAGTATCTTTGTCTCGCGGGGATAAGGGCTTGTGCTTCAATTTCGATTTCAACCCTGCGAGCTGTGCGACGAGCTTTTCGCCCGACCCCGTCTCTCTCTTTGTCTTCCGCGGCTCTTTATCCGATTCCGACTTCAATCCCGCGAGCTGTGCGACGAGCTTCGCGCCCGACACCGACTCTCTCTTTGTCTTCCGCGGATGTTTTTTCTCGCCCTCCGGCACAGAAAGGCCCGAAATGCGCTGCCCTCCGTCTGCCCGTTCCGCCCCAATATCTGTCGCAGCGGCCGCACTCGTTCTTGCCTCATTTGTCGACGTGGCCTCCGACGGTTTGGCCTGCTTCCCGGCAGGAGGCGCCGGCGCGGCTTGCTTTCCCCCCTTGATACCAGCCTTAGCTTTGCCGCCGCCTTTTGCAGCAGGCTTCGCCCCATCCTTTTTTCCGCCCTTCGGAGAGGCGCCCTTAGGAGGTGAACCGCCACTGTCTTTACCTGGTCCTTTGTCTGCTGCGAATTTAGCGGCGAGCAATGCGGCGCGCTCTTTCATCGTCAATGGCGGTCCATCGTCGCTGTCACTTGACGCGGGGGGGCGAGCAGGGACGGACTGCGGAGCGGGCGCCGAAGTAGCTGCAGGTTGAGATGGAGCGTCTGCCGGTGGCGCTGGTGGTTTCTCGGTGGTCGAAGGAGGAGGTGTCTCCTGCTCCAAAACTGGAGGTAGAGCAGCCGTTGGAGTCAGACTTTCGCCAGCCACAGGGTTCTTCGAGCCGCCAGTCTCGTCGACAGCTGCAGGAGCTTGCTCTCCTGCGATGGAGGCTTTGCTCACTCCACCCCCTGAAGCCGGAGTTGCTGCGACGGTCACGGAACGCGTACGCCGCCGGACGCTTCGGCTCTCACGCTGCATACGAGCTGGAGGTGGGCTGCTAATTTCTAATGCCTCGTACTCTTCCACCGCGAGTTTGATCGATCCCCTTGGCGCCTTTTCTATCGCCTCGAGGGCTGAAGCGCGGTCTGCGAGGGAAAAAGCGCGGTCTGGCACTTGCACTTGCTTGAGCGCTCCCAATAGAGAACCGGTAGCGGATACGACCGTGTTATCAAGTTGTGTTTCGCGTTTTTCTTTTTCCGTGCTCACCGCTGGCGCCGGCGGAGTTGCGCCAGTTATCGACGCTGATGGGGGTCCGAGGCCTTTTTGTGATGCGGATTTCTTGCCCTCAGCCACAGGCGGGAGGCTCGAATGCGCCGAAGTGTCCTCACTGGCAGCTGGAGTATTACTGCTTCCGGCAATCATGGCACTCCCGCGCAGAGCACCCTTTTGCGGCACTGCTGGTGCAGACTTTTTACCTTGAGGATTTGCTCTGTCGCGAGCCGGGCCCTTCTGTGGCACTATCGGCGCGGACTTTTTTCCCTTAGCGGGTGACGGGCTCGCGGCCGCTTGGTCTCCAGTCGTTGTCGTTGAGAGTGGTGCCAAGAGAGCGCCTAGCCCTGCAGCCCGTTCCTTCATCGTTCCCATGCTGGTGTCGGCAACAGCACTTTCACGCGCTGGACCCTTATTGGGTGGTGCTGATGCTGACGGTTCCTCCGATCCCTTTGGAGCCACGTCAACAAGTGCTTCCATGATTGTCCTTTCAGAAATCGATCCCTTCGTGCTCTCGGCCACGGCGCTTGGGTCGTGTCGTAGTTGTTCACTCTGTTCCGCGGGCATATCCGTCGCTGGTTTTCCGGCCTTGTTCGAGCTTTCCGACTCTCTTGCAACAGAGGACGCGACGTTGTCAAACGCAGACTTCGGCTTTTCCGGCCCCGTTCCCTCCAATCTATCTTCATCACCTGGAAGCTCGCTGTCGTCTGGAGGTGTGTCATCTGCCCCACCACCTCCCTTCCCCAGGAGGGCTTCTACCGCCTCCGCGTCTGCATCACTTTCTACCTGCGCGAGCAGTTCGCCGCCCGCCTTCGCCCGTTCGAGGATCGGTTGCATCTGCTTTTCATCGGCAAACACGACGTTGCGCAGCATCACTCGGAAAAGCCGCTTGCCGTCTATTTGGAGCTGCGGAAGCGCCATGCCGTCCCCGACTGTGAGGCAGATACTCGGCGCCTTCGCTCGGATAATTTTTGACGCATTACCGTCCTGTTCGGAGGGCTTCTCCGCATGTGGATCCGCACTCGACAAGGGCTCCTCCCTGGTCGTCTCCAGCTTTTCCAAAAATTTGTCCAAGATCGCGGTCGACGTACCGCTTCGCTGCGCCGGAACGAAGAGCTCGAGGAAACGGTTCACCTCCGGCCCCGCGATCTTCTCGATGATCATGCGCCCGTCCCGCACCTCCAACCAGCAACCCGAATCACGCCGCATCGCAAACACCTTCCGTCCCGGCACCGCCAGCCGCTCCCGAAGGTCTCGCACGAACTGCTGCACAGTGCTGCGAGTCGTTCGACTTGAGGGCGAGGCTTCCTCCGGTAAGTCCACCATCGCTGCGGCAATTGAATTCGTGTTCGCACTCATCAAGACCTCTACTTCCAGTTTCTTTGCGACTAGGTCGTCCTCGTCCAGCTCCGACGAAAGGCTCTCGGTTGCACTGTCCGGCAGCGACTGCTGTTCCACTTTTGTTCCCTGATCTTGCGGCCGCCCGCTAGCACCTGCTCCCGCTGCATCTGTCGTTTTTATCTCTTTCGCGAACGCCAGCTTTCGCAGTGTTGCGTCCCCGTAATGCGCCCGTACATAATCCCGGCGCATTCTGTCATGACCGTGCGGTGGCAGCAGAAGGTAGTCTGGTAACCGCAGCTCGCGACGCACCCTGTCCCCCTGTGCGTTCCACAGCTCCACCTTGATCACGGTAAACGTGGTCCCGTCGCTGTAGGTGGTTTGCGCCCCGCGCCCCAAGTACCGCAGCTCGCCGCGCAAGGCCAGCACCCGCCAAATCTTGGACAGTTGGTGCGACCTGCTCGAAACCACGGGCCGGAGGTAGAGCTCCGCGCCGTGCTGGACGAGGGGCAGTGCGCTTTTCATCGCGGGCATCACCTTTGGCTCCAGGTACTCGAGCGGGAGCTTGATCCGACGACGACGCGTCGAGAGCGTTTGGCTCTTTTGGTTTTGCCCCGACGTGCTGAACACAGCGGCCACGTCGGACAAATCGAAATCCGTTGGACCGGACGTCACCGCCAGCTGCGCCTCGCAAACGACGAAGTTCTTCGTCGGTTGACCCGTTCGGTGGTGGTGTGCCGAGACGCCGAAGCCGGCTCGAAAATCCGATTCGCCAACGAAGTCCTCATCGTGCGCGAACAGCCCGGGAACGCCTTCGAGGTCTCCCGCGTCGCTGTCGTCCGCGATGCTTCTTCCCAGCATGGAAACGACGAACAAGCGTCCCCCCGCATTCAGCATCTCCACCACCTCGCGCATGCCCAGAATCCGCTCGTCCCACAAAATGTCGCGCAATAACACCTCCTCACCGATCATCAGCTCTTGTTCCCCGAACAAACTCGTGTTGTCGAGTACGCAGCCCCCGGGCACGGACGCGAACCTGCAGGGCTCGTCCCCATGCTTCAGGGCGATGCTCACCATGCCGTGCTCGTCCACGTCGGCGGCGACCACGACCAGCTCGCAGGTCCATCCGTGCAGCCTAATCTTTTGCGACACCCACTGCGGAATGGGCGGCTCGTGCACCACGGGCCGCAGAAACACCTTCGTCCCCGGCAGAAACAGGCACGTCGACGAAAACAACCGCCCATCAGTGGTCAGAGGGCGCGCGAGCAGATCGAGATCCTGCTGCTTTGCTGTACTTTTCAACGTCCTCGTGGGGCCAGTTTTATCTTCATCTGCTACTCCTACGTAATTAGCCGCGCCGTCCTGCAGAAGCGCCTCGTCGCCGTGCTCCAGTCGCACGTCGCTGTTCACGTAGGCGATGGGAAGGAGAAACCCCGGCTTCGTGTGCAAGAGTCCGCCGGCGGAGACGTCGCGCACGAAAATGCGGTCACTGAACACACGCTCCACGCGGAGCCGCGCACGGTGCGCGTCGGCAACCGGAACCTCCGCGCGCGGGTAGACGACGTTCCGCACCGTTACAATTTCGTGCACTTTCGGCAGCACGAAGCCGCGACTGCGCTTCACCCCACAGAGCAACCCGCGGGGGAGGGCGACGAGATTGTCAGCAGGCGCGGGGGCGCCGGGGGCTGCTTTGCTCTTCTTCTTGTCATCGTTGATAGTGCCGCCCGCTGCCGCTCGAGGAACCTCCGCTCCCGCGACGCCGAGTTTCGAAGGATTGCTTTCGCGAACGACCACAATTCCGGTTCCGTCGTCGATATCTTCAACAGTCAGCGTGGATCCGTGCTCGCAGCCGTACGCTAGATGCGCGATTTCCGGGTGCGTCAGTTGCACCAGAGGATCAAACACCAGTGTCCGAAGCAAAACCCGCTCCCCGACCGCGATCGCCCGCCTCTTTGGCGTTGCGTCGGTTTTCGTTCCTTTTCCGTTGCCGTCCCCCAACTTCATCAGGCCGAATCCTAGCGGGTTCGCTTGTATCCCACCTTCCCCTGCGAGAAAGTCTGCGCGGCCGGCCCTCGTTACGCACCGCATGATTGCGTCCCAGGACGAGGCTGCGTCCGCCGCCGACCCACCCACGGCCTCTGCTGCGCGCTCCAGCGCGGACAGCCGTTCAGGAGAACTACTCCTGTGGTCACCCTGGTCTCCTGCTCCTAATCGTGGGGCTGCCGCTGCCCCGTGGTCTTCTCCCGTTTCATTTCCTCGTAGCCCCGCGACTTCGTTCGCAGCCGCGTGCGTCGCCCTCTTCAGTCTCGCGGTGTCCACATGAATTCCCTTCGCCATGTGGTGCCCCATCTCCTCCCGCAAATCGAAAATGTCCAGCACCGACTGCGGCTGCTCCCCCAGGCGAACGTTGGCGGTCGTGAGGTCGAGCACGTCGTCGTTGTCGTATCCGAAATCCCGGATCAGACCCATATGTCGAGCCCGGCTCGGCGAATAAAGCATCGTGACGTCATGGTGCGGCCCAACGCGTTGAAACGCGGTCGCCTCCGCTTTTTCCGCCGCATCGCGCCGTTCTTGGTGCCTCTTCACGCGCTTCTGAAACTCCGAAAAAAGCACTTCGCGCGTCCGCGACTCCTTCAAGTGGTGACCGTCTTCAGCATGCTCCACAACGTCGACGTGCTTCCGCCACTGCTCCTCGCGTCTTTGTCTCTCGAGCCGTCTGAGTTCCTTCGCGTCGCGCTCGGCCTGGGCGCCGGCCGCGACTTTGAGCCCCGCTCGAAACATCTGCCCGAAGACGGCGTCCGGATCCCGCCTCTCCGGCCGGTTCTGGAAAGTGCCGTGCTTTCGCGCCAGCCGGTGTGCGAGAAGCGCAAAGTACCAGCAGGCCGCCGACTGATGATCGTCCTGATCCCCCTCTTCAGTTGCTGCTCCCTCCAGCTCGTAGTCGTACAAGTCGCGCAGCAGCTTCTGCCGCCCCACATTCACGTCGTCGGCGAAAAACCCGGCGTCGGGAGCGTCTCCGTCCGCTGATGACGCCGAGAACGGATCGTCATCCGTTCTGCCGCCGTGTCGCTTGCGCCCGAAGAGGCTGTGCAAGT
This sequence comes from Amoebophrya sp. AT5.2, assembly GCA_005223375.1. Classification (NCBI taxonomy): domain Eukaryota; class Dinophyceae; order Syndiniales; family Amoebophryaceae; genus Amoebophrya; species Amoebophrya sp. AT5.2. The sequence goes on along the minus strand of RXOD01004032.1, from coordinate 20,134 downwards.
GCGCCTCGAGGGAAATGATAGGGCCACCATTGCCTTCTCCAGCGCTGCTCGCACTCGACGTTCGCGAAGACACGACAGAAAACAGTCGGACCGCTTGTGCTTCGCCGCTTTCCGCACCCGCTGCCGCGACCTCTTCAATCAACACCGGCTCGATGCAGTACGGAAGAAGTTTTCGTTGATTTATCTTGTCACCCCGCACTCGCGGTTTTTTCTCGAGCACGTTCTCCGCGACCAAGCTATTCCATGTCCAAACGAATTCAGGCCGCGGAAAGATGTCCTTCTCTGCCGCGGCGTGGAATCCCCAAATCAGTCCGCGCGACGTCTCCATGATCTTGCGGAGCGCCTGGCTGCTGTCGTCCGCCAAGACACTCTCCTGATCCTCCAGCAGCGCCTCGCAGGCGTGGAGATTGCTCGTCATGACCCAGTAGTTGTGCGCCGCCGCCCCTTTACCGCAGGTGTGGAGGAAAATCACTGCGTGGCCGTTGCGAAAAACCGCCGGCGAGTTGGTGTGGGTCGCGGAGAAGAAAATCTGGTCGTAGCGGCCGTTCACCGGGTGCCGCCACAGAGTGGTCGACGTCGGCAGCCCCGAGACAAAGACACCGACTTTCACAGGGACGAGGGCAGTTTCCGCCGACATTTTGCTGATGTCCTCTTCTTTTGTCGGGATAGGGAACCTGACGACCTTCCCATCCGCGTAACGAACGTCCACCGCGCGCTCCTCAACGTCGTCGTGATGATGTTGGTGATGATGGAGGCGCGCTACGATCCACCCGATCGTAGACACGGCTGGCGGGTGGCACGCCCGTCGCACGTACGCGCCTTTTTGCCAGGGCCGCGCGAGTCCCACTGGGATGTCCTTGCCCCCATACAGCCACGCCTCCTCCTCCATTCCCTTCTGCACCTCGTTGCCGACGCGCATCCGCAGCAGACGGGCCTCTGCTTCTCTTTTCTCGCGCTCCTCCGTCTCGCGCTGCCGCTCCACGCGCAGCAACTGCACTTCTGCCTTCATCATCTCAACCTTCTGCCGCAGGTCGAGGTTGCGCCGCGACGGACTGCCCGGGTCGTTGGCCGGCAGATTGCCTTCCACAACTTGCTTCAGCAACGTAGTCATCCGACTGGTGTCGGCGTCGCCCTTATCCGGTCGGCTAGCGGTAGAATCCTGCTTCGCAGACGAGGCTGCATCGTCGCTTGTTGGGTTCTTCCCAGCAACCATCTCCGCCTCCTCCTCCAGCATCGCATCCAGAGCCGACCTCTGCTTCAGCCCCGACGCATCCTCCGCATCCCAAATCCCGCAACTTTCCGCCCCCACCTCCGCAAACCAGCGCTCGTCTTTATCGAAGCGCAAAAACCCCTCCACGCCTGAAAGTATTCGCACCAGCTGTCCCCCCTGTTCCGGGAAGAACGCTTCAAAATCGTCCAGCATCGAGAAAAAGTCGACGGAGTGACAGTTGGAGAGCAACGTGTAACGCTCGTAAACGTCGGGCGGCCACTCTCTTTCCGGGACGGCTTCCTCCACGAAGTGGGCGAGTACTGCGTGCTCTAGCTCGTCGTGGTGGTGCTGGACAGGGAACAACGCCCGCTGCATGTGGACGCATTCGGTTTTGAAAATGCGAACGATGCTGTTCAACCGCCGAACGACCAAACTGCGAATTTCTGCGGCGCCGGCGGCAGCGGATAAGCTGACTATTTTAGTCCTAGAATCGCCCCCGGCGATCGCCGACGATGCGTTCTCCTTTTCAGGTGCTGGCCCAGAGGACGAAGGCCCCGCGGCCGCGGCCTTTTCTACTTCCTGCCGCTGCGCGTATCGTGCCACTTCGCTCACGAGGCCGAGCAGCATGGCCCAGGCCTGCTGAATCAGCCCCCGAGCGACAATGCGCCGCGTCACACGGCGCACGCCCAGCCGCACCTCGATGCCGTGCGCTCTGCAGCCTCGGTCGTGTAGCCGCGCGAGGATCAACCGAGATGCCAAACTCTCGTCCGCCGTCAGTGCGAGGTCCTCAACGTCGAATTCGTCGTCGTGGGTTTCATCCTCTCCGGCGTGGCTGCGCTCGTACACGGCTTGCGGCGCCGCGGGACCGACCCCTTGCCCCAGGGGAGAGCTGGTGACCACAGCCTCTTGTTCTTTTGAAGATTCCTCTGCATTTATTTGAGGGCTTACTTGTACCTCAGGTCCGTTGGTAACCGCCAGCAGCACTACCTGCTCTTCGAGGGCGGTCGCATGCTGCTCCTCCTCCGGGTTCATCTCCTTCCCGCCCTGGTTCCGTAGCCGCCTCTTGCCCAAGATCGCCGCCATGTGAATACCGCTGTCGTCGAAAAACTCGTCCCCTTCGGTGAGAGCCAACTGCGAACTGCCGACGGAGCCCATTCTTGCCGCCAGCGACCTTCCCTGTACGTACGGCGCCGCCTCGCTCACCTGTCCCTCTGCAACGTTCTGATCCCTCCCCGCACGCTCCAGCTGCGACCCCACCGCGCTTCGGAGCGTGAGGTCGCTCCCGGTCCCGCGGCTGTAGAGCGACGACTCGTAGCCCGCGCGCTGGTCCCGGGCAGTTTTCTCCGTGTACAACGGATCGCCAAACAGCAGCGCGTTCGCAAAATCGTTCCCGTCCAGAAAAACGGGAATAGTCGTGCAATCCCTGAGAAACCGCACCGTGCTCGCTCCCGGGGGATCCAGCGTGCGCGACCCGGGATTTTCCGGCGCTCGCAACTCGGAGACCGCAAACATGCCCTGCACGGCGGATCGCAATCTAGGGAACACGGGCGCGAGCGGCTCTTCGTCTTGGTCCGGCGGGCTCGCTGTCTTCACCAGGCCTGCCGAAGCGGCAGAAGATCCGCTTCCGTCGCCTGGTGCACTAGTTATCTTCACTTCGGAAGTGCTGCTGGCACCCGCCGAGGATTTTGCGGGCGTAGTTCCTTTGCCAGATACCGTCGAACTCAAAGTAGTTCCTAGCCCGTTCATGAATGGTTCCGCCGCCTGCCAAAGCTGCTGCTTTCGCGCCACGACCCGGTCGAGGGTGTCGAGGGCGGCTCGCACCGGTCCAACCCGAAGCTCCGCACACTCCCGCAGCCGCGCCACGCCCGCGACCGCCCGCGCTTCCGCCGCCACGCTTCGGTACAGGATGCGGCTCGGCGCAACGGACACTCTCCTGGGCAGATGACTGCCGACCACATTTTCTTGTTCAGCGGCCGAAAAAGCATCCGCTTCTAAGCACCACGCGCGCACATTCTCCAGGCAGCGGCGCAGTTCACCGCCCAGCGCGGTCTTGCGGCGCGTTTTTGCGTCGAAGTGCTGGCGCAGCAATTGCAGGCTCTCCTGAGCCGCCCGGAGCCACATGATTCCCGTCGCGGCACGCGCGCGCGCTTGCTCACCGGGCTTCACATTTCCGGCTTGATCTTCTCCTGGAGCAGCACCTGCCGCTGCTGCAACTTGATCCGAAATGAAAGCCCCAAACTTGGCGAGCTGCGCCACGACGCGCTCGCACAGCACCGCGCTTGTTGTAGACGACAGCGGCAAGTAAGACTGTCGTAGTGCGAGCGCGCTCTCCACCCGGGTCGCGGGGTGCAGCAGCCGCCGCACCAGTACTGCCGCCTCGCGCGTGTGTTCGGGACTCGTCGCCGATGGCTCCAGCGCAAGCTGCTCCAGGAAGAGTGACTGCAGCTGCAGCATCTCCAACGCAGGCTGTCGAATTGCTCGCAAAACGGGCGCGGATGCCCACGAAAATGCAGCTGCTGTGGCTCCCTCGGTCGAAGACGACGCTGGAGATCTCGTGGTCCATGGGGCGCTGTACTTCAGTCGGCGCTGCAGTGCGTTTTCCAGAGCGGCACGCGCCGTGCTCCCGAAATTCACAACCGCGTCGACGTCCGGCTTCCTCTTTTTCTTGTATCGCAGAAAAACCTCTTTGCCGGCGCTGCGCGGAACCTCGACCTGGGTCGTGGGGAGCCGTTCACCACGAAGATCGTTATCGCTCGCGCTTCGGGGGCCTCCCGGTCCCACCATCAAGGTCGCAGCGTCCATGTCGCCGGGCGAAGGAACTGCCTGCAAGAGACTCACTGTCGACGACATAAGCCGCGAGTCGTCCTTCGCCTGCGTCTGCGACCACGTTTCTCCGCTCTTAGGGGGGAGTGTTTGTACACCTGGTGTTGAGTCGACCGATTTGTTTAGCAGTCCCCCGTACACTCCTGTGCTTCTCGTGCTTGCTCGATTTTTGTCCCGGCGACCACCAAATGAACTTGAACTCCCGCCCTGTCCCTGGGATAACTCCGCCCCCACGCCACCCACGCTCTGTGCTCTTTCGACGTCGTGCTCCACCAGCTCCACAGGGTCGTCGTCGCTACTCTCGCCCGGACCCACAGCACGGTCGGTTATCCTCTCCGTTACCATTGTGCTTCGCTTCTCGGCGCTCGTGCTGAAGCTTCGTGGGAATGCGGCCGTAGCAGGCTCAGGCGTAAGAGTAAGTACCGGCATGCCGATTTCGCCCAGCGCATCCATCACGCGGCTGTTCAGCGATTTCAGCTGCGCGGCCGATTGCTCGGACCCGCTGCCGAACTTACTCTCCAGCTGCTTCTCCGAAAACCGGTACGACGAGGTCTTCTTCACGGCCGACGCCAGCCGCGCCACCCCCCGGCTCTGTCGCGACGCCCGCGGCGAGGAAGTCCCGGTCTTTTTCGACGCGCGCACCGAAACGGACGAAAGGCCACGACGGAGGTTCTTGGCGGAAGGAGATGTCGACCTTCGAGTCTGAGACCCGTTCGGAGAAGTAGCCGACTTCTTGCTGCTCTCTGGAGCGCCTTCCGACATTCCTGCGTCGTCAGGCGAGCGCGAGCCTGCTGTGGTGCCCGCCGACGTTTTCGTCATCCTAAAGGAGGCTATCTTAGCGCTCTTCAGCGACGACCGGCGACCCGAAGGGCCAGCAGTAGAAGCAGCAAACGTCACCTTTTTCGCCTCATCTTGCGCGGCTGCGACCGCAGCGGCCTCCTCCATCTGTCTTTCGCTCGTACGCGGAGATATCCGGCTAGGCTGCCGAATCGACAGCCGCGACTTGGAGGTCCGAGACTTCGAGGTTGAGGACCCGAAAACCTGCTGTTGCGAAATAGTGCTCGGCCGCGTGCTCCTGCTCTTCTTACCGCCGGCGTTGTTGCTCGTCCTCCTGCTATCTCCGTCACGTCGGGGGCCAGAGGGGGCAGACACTTCGTTCTTTAACGACATGAACAGCTTCTTCTGCGAGAGGCGTGTCGAGGTACTAGGCGGCCCTGGTGTTCCGTCTTGCTGCGGCAGTCCAGGGCTGGCAGGAGAATCAGCCTCCTCCAGTGCGGGGGAAAACCCCGCCGGCTTGGGGACAATCATGTTTTTGGTTTTCCCGCGACGAGAAACGAAGTTCGTACCCTTGGGATTAGCCGCAACTGAAGCCCAACTGCAGTGCGCCCCACCTACCCCAATGCCTACGCCTATCTATGTACGTTGTTCAAGTGCCAAGTCAGTGGTCTCAGTGTAGAAAATATAATTGAGCGCGTATCAATCTTCATGAAGGATCAAGACCTCCCTGCGCCCATTCACCCTCCCAGAAGTTTCATAGCAACGATGAAAGAATGGCAAGCGTGATCTCCGCACTTTTAGCCGCAACCGCTACAGTACTTATCCACAACGAGGATCGATTCAATGGGAGCTGCACGAGCCCGAAGATGCACGATGGACTGTTTCAGCCCCGTCGGCTAAGAAGGCTGAGGCATAGGGCAATAGCAACAACGACCATGACAGAGACAGACTCGTCCGACGCGATTCACGAAACGAAAGTGCGTGGCACACGAAACGAGGGCCGCGACACGCGATTGAGGAAAGGAGGTGGTCTTCCGCGCCATCAAGTCCACACCCACGAAATGAAACATGCACCCCATGTGGCTGGCCAAATTAAGTACTCAGTGCCACCAGTAGCACGCGCCAGCGCCCTCCTGTGACAAATCAGTGCCGCACAATGGATGGGGTAAACCAAAATCGACTTGCAATCGGTTCTGCGGCAGCCTCCGCATGGCGCCGCGTCTGCGCGGCATGTCAAAACCAAAATGAGAAACGGCTCGCGCATGGCCGTGACAAGCTAGCGCTAAGCCAACCAAACTAGTGAAGCAGCAGAATAGGATGATGATACAGAAGTGACGTGAAGATGTAGTAAAACGTGTTGGTGTAGTTCGGCAGTTGAAGTCAACTGAAAATGCGGCCGGCGCCGGTCCATGTCGTCTAGCTCTACTTCTACATTTATTCATGTCCGCCCTCAGTCGTGGCCATTTGCAACAGGAGCTCTGCCGGGAGGTCTTCCGGTTGCACTACTTCCACCATGCGTTGCTTCAGCATGAAGTGCGGCAGTGTGTAGTTATCGAACGAGTACATGTTTCTTGGCGAGCGCGGACTGGCGCCCGGGGACCTCGAGCCGCGCGGGCTCTTGTGCCCTCGCGGACTCTTGCCGCGCGGACTGCGGCTGCCGCTCTTCCCTCGGGGACTCTTGCCTTTACTGCCCTTCGGACTCTTCGAGCCACCGCGGGGAGAATCTGGTGGTGGACACGGAGGGATTCATTTTGATGGTCGTGGGGTTTCGGTCTCTTTCTAGTACATGCTTACGTACTACACAATGGAGTTAAGCTTAAGACCTCCAAGGCACCTCCTCCTGACATTGACCGTACACGTACTTTCAACATCAACTTTAAGCAAATCAGTGATACGAGATGGCGAGCGCTTTCTGTGGTGCCCTGGCAAAGCGAGGTCCAGTGGTGGCGGATCCCGCTTGTTCAACGCAGTCCGTAGTATATGGCTCCACGTAGCTTTCGGCTCAGGCTGTGTCAGTTGCAGTTTAGGTTGATTGTTTGTCCTCTCGATGGATGGCACAAAGACAAAACGACGAAAAAATGAAGAACCGCCTTATCATCACTGACTCTGAGCCGATGCCGAAGTGAAGAGCTACTAGCCGTGAGTGAGTGAGTGAGGAGCCAAAAAGAAATCAGTACTCCGCGCGGTGACAGGTCGGGCATTTTTCGTGCGGACATCGGCCTCTTCTTCGGCGGCAGCTTGACGATTTCTTCTCGTGGCTTCGGGCCGAGGATGTTGAGCATGCTGGAGCTGAATGCCTGGGTGAAGCGAAACAAACGATTCAAAATCGATCCATCGGTATGATACAATTTTTTGCGACAAGCGAGGTTTAAAACAAAGACAGAACTCGACGCACCTGTTTTTTTTCCGTCACGGGATCCAGTTCTACGACTTGATGCTTTGCCGACAGTTTCGCGTTCTCCTCTGCGAAAAAGATGCGACCATCCTCTTCGCTGTTCCTCCGGGCAGTAACCTGCTTCAGTCTCTCTGAAGACGGCTTTAGCTTGCTGTCCGTGTACGTCCTGGTGTTTTTTTTTCGCTTGTTTTGGCTTCCCGTTCAAAGACAGATCGTGGTGTAGATGTAAAGTAGGGCACATTGAGCACGAGCTAAATGTATACTAACTGCAGAGTACGGTGTCGGTGTGCAGCCACAATCGTCAATCGATGGATACTTACTGTCTGTACCACTGCGGTTTGGGATCGGTCTTCTGGCGGAAGTCGTGGCTGAGAGTCTTCCGGAGACTATGCGTGCGCGTTGACTTCACAAGGATGCGGCCTTCAATCTGCGATAAGATCGAGCTTGTCCGCTGCCGTCGCCGCGAACCATACGTCTGCGCGCCGGACATACTTAGTCCTTTCTTTGTCAGACGTGAGACGTCGCAGGGACTGGGTGGACTCTATTTTTTTTAAGTAATTGGGCAATCGACGAGTTCGTTGTAGGTACCTGCCTCGACGACTGCCTCGAACAGACGGACGTCGAAAAACTTCTCCGATACATCATACCACGGCAAGCGCAACTCGACCTCGATTCGCTTCTCTCCCTCTGTCTCTGGCAAACTGTGAAGCAGAAGGACAAGAAGAGAAACGCAGCAAGCTTCATACAGTACATTTTTGCGTTTTACCACTATCGTAGTTAGAGAAAAATCAGAGTGGCTGGGCCTGCGGCTGCCCTGTAGTCAGTCTTAGCACAAGTTTTCCAAAAACTAGTTCGTTTACACGCAAAAGAAGAGAGAGGCACGACACGTCGAAAAGGGCCTCAAAAGTTACTGAGCCGGCAGGGCTCGGCTGCGCGGTGAACGTCTAGAAGCGCTAACCGCATGTTTTCATAGGTGTCCAACATAACTTTTCTCAGCCCCTGTGACCCGTTCCCATCGTGGTAGCTCAATGCCAACGCCTCGTCGATTTCGATTTCGTTTTCGAGCCGCTGCGAGGGTTTGTTGTTCTTGTTTTTTCCGGCCCCCTCTTTCGCGTTGTAGTCCTCGTAGCCGACGTCCATTTTCGCTTTCGATCGCAGCTTCCCTCCGCCCATCCCTGTCGCCATCCCCGAGCCCGCACCCTGTTCCACACCCGCGAACGCAGCCACCAGGGACCTGAGAAGCGTCGCGCGCCCTTTACCCGCCCTCGCGTCTTCCAAACCCTCCTCCAGCCCTCGGTCCGCGTCTAAAAACTCCCGCAGCTGCTCCACCTTCTCCATTTCCGCCGCGTTGATCCGATTGAACACGTGCTTCCCGCTTATTGGTGCGATCAGGTACTCCGCCTTTGTTAAGTCCAGAAACGCGTCCGACACGACTCTCGAAGAGGGGTGCACCTGGTGCAGCCGCCAGACCTGTTTCTGCAGGGTGAGGAGGTAGTCGCGAAAGTTTTCCACGGCGCCCATCATGTACCACGGCTTGCAGAGAGGAATGGTGTCCTCGAGCGACCGCCCGCCGGAGTCAATGCCGGCCGCCTGCGCGACCTGGTTGAGCATGGGCGTAAGGTCCTGTAAGGATTTCTCTGCGTTCTCCATGCTGTCCGCGAAACCGGCCAACCCGGACGAAATACCAGCCATGGAGCCCCCGGAGCCAACATCGGCGATACCGGAGCCAACATCGCCGATACTGGAGCCAACACCATGGGCGGCATTGCCAAAATTACCAACCGCAGTGACATTGTTCAAGGCCATCCTCGTGGAGCTGGAGTTACTTGTTCCGCTTCTGGGTGTGTACGAACATGCAAATGCATTGAGGATCTTTTTGTCGTGCCCAGGGCCACCTCACGACGATCAAATGATAGCAAAACGGCAAGCACGCAGAAAAGGCAGACAGGTCCAAGTGCTCCTGCTACCTAGAGGACCTTCACGAACTGATAATGAGCCACGAATTGTTTCGCCTTTTGAAGATTCTGGTCGTGCGATGCTTTCGATGATGAAGTTCTCCAACCGTTGGCGAAGATAGCGACGCTCACGAAGGGGCTCTCTCGAATGATCGATGCTCCTGTTGCAGGCTCAAAACAAGAAGCAGACAATGCGTCGTGCTGTAGTCCTCGTGATTACGTACTAAACGCCCTTCTGAAAAGAGGTTAGTACAAAGTGGAAATGCTGCGTGCCGCTGCCGCGGTGCTATCTGTTGGAATTTTGCAAAGCGCTCAGCGCGGGCCCTGCGCGTCACACTTGGTGCAGACAGGTTGAGTGTAGATTTAGTTGCTGAGCAGAGTGAGAAAGAGAGAGAGTACGAGTACTGACTCGCGCTTCTAGGAAGTTTTCGCGGACAACCTCACCCCATTCGGTTGTACTCTACGAACCGGGAAAACCTGTTTCCGTGGTGCAGCTGGTGCTTCAGCTCGGGCACTTTCGCCGCAGCATGCTGTTTGCGCGCTTCTTTTCGGAAGTCCGCCATGAAGACCGGTACATCGGCCGCCCCTGCTGTTGCTCCCCCCTCTTGGGGATCCAGATTCATGTGGATCGACGCCTCGCTACCAGGCCCACGGGACATCACGCTCACACCCGACTGCACAGCGCCTTCGCTGCTTGCGTCGGAGTAGTCGCCCCCTGCTCGGATCGTCTGCAGCGCACCGTCGCGGCCAGCCTGCGGGCCGAGAAAAGGCCGTGGGGGCGCCTTCTGGCTGGGGTGCTGGCGCTGCGATGCACCGCCACGGGTGCTGCTCAGAACCTTGTCGCGATGCTCAAAAAGGCTGAATACCGGCGCCGTGCCCGCTGTCGCAGGCCCGCCATCGGCGGCTGTGAATCGGAGCGAAGGGAAGCCAGAGCCGCGGGCAAACTCGTTCATGGACGAGAAACGGGATTCGACCTCCGACACCTCTTCCCCCTCCGAGGGCACAATTGAGAAGTGCCCGCCGACAGAGTACATGTCTGATACGGGCATGTACCTGTATTGAAGAGCAGGGTGACCTCCAATTCTAGCACGATAAACTTAAAGTATAAATGCAACGTCATAGTACTACCTTATACTCGCTCGTCGTGGAACAAAGTTTTGATTTTCAGTACGCTCTCCCGGTTAGTCCTCGCTGCTGTGCTTCTGCTTTCTTTTGTTCGAACACGCGCTTTTTCGCGACGGCCTGTGCGCCCTTCATTTGGTTCGTGATTTGCCGCAAATTCTGCAGGTCGCTCTCGATCTGGGAAATCTCGCCCTGAAGGTTCTTGCGAAACCGCGTCTGCACCCTCGCGGCCTCCGCGCGGTCTGCCGGCCGAACGGCTCTGAAGTGCTTCAGGTGTACCTCTTCCAGCAGTGCTTTACCGCGTTCCATTGCGCTTCGCATTTCTCTCGGGGTCAGCCTACTCAAATTTTCGAGGCTTTGCTCCTGCGCCTTCATCGTGGTCGCGGGGTCTGGCTCGTCCGCCGCTGCAGCTTTGGACGCAGGTGCGGGGGAGGCAGGACCAGGCTGTAGTGATGATGATGTGAACAAGCTTATAACTTAAAGTCATTGTCTCAATAAACTTTCCAATCAAGCTAAAAGGGAACAACGAGAGACGAGACTCATCTTACGCTCCGATCCCGCTCCCAGTCATCTTCGACTGAGAATTCGCTCCAGCTTCGTTCGTCCCCTTCGTCGATTCTCGACAAGCGCTTTCTTGCGAAGAAGACTTCTCGCTGCAGCACGCTCGGCCCTCTCCTTCGGGGTGCGCCTTCAGCTTCGGCTCCCAATTCCAACGTTTTACTCTCTGCCGGCTGCATTGTAAGCAGTGCTGACGCAGCATCCTCCTCCCGTTCGAGGAATGCGCGCGGGATCTCCAGAACGCGCTCCAGGGATTTTTCGGCCCACCGCTGCCTCTCGGCGCGCACGCCGTCCTGGAGCTGCTTCCATTTCTCACTCGTAGCGACGTCCTCTGCCTTCCCCTGCTCCCCGCCAGCGGCTTCCGCCTCGCGGACCAGAGACGAGAGATGCGCAGGAAGTCTTTGCCGCACCACCACCTTCACGGTCTCCCCCGCGCCTACGTCCGCACGCCAGGAGACAAGATTCTTGTGTCGCTTCGCTCGGCTCATCTTGGCCGGAGCCGCAGTTTTCATCTGATCCGGCGCCGCCTTGTCGTCCAAGGCCGCCAAGTGCGGTTTTGCTCCGGCTTCTCTCGCCATCGACTCTTCCTCGCCCGGTGTGAGCAGGTGCGTCGTCACGCTGCCGTACAAGGAGCCCTGGCGAACTTCCGTCAAGTAGTTCGCCTCCGGTCGCCACCGATCGTCGACTTCGATCGCCCGCAGCCGAACCGCGACCTTGCTGTCACTACCCTCCACGTGGACACCCAAGCTTGGAGAACTCCAGCGCACAACGCTGAAATGCGGCAGCGAAAACTTCACCGCCGGCGAAACGGCTGCGCGCTTTTTCGGGCTGCTCGAGGCTGCAATATTCGCGCTGCTGGCAACCACCCGCAGGAAGAAGGTTGCTGCGTCGCCCGCCACGGGGAGTTTTGTGAGCACACGGAAAACCAGCCCCTTCCGCACCGCGCGTCGCGCCTCGTCGATGTCGGGAAAGGCGCTGTGGTTGAAGCAACACCTCCTTACGTGCACAAACTCGCCGATGCGCAGGTCTTCCGTTGCCGGAAGCCGTGCCTGCTCGAGCCGCTCTGCCGGCAGCAACAAGCGCTTCGACTGCAGAATTTCATTCCCTGAAGCGGACGACGACCCTGCGCTGCGGTTCCGCGAGACGACAACCTCCGCATCGTAGCTGAACTCGATGTCGCTGTCGGTAGTTGAAAATGAATCGGGCCGCAACGGTGCGCGTTTCACCAAACGCAGCACGCGGATGGAAATGGGCGCCCGCGCGAGCTCTTTCTCCAGCAGGGACAAGGTTCTGGCGATGTCCTGTCGGGGATCCTTGTGCGCGACCGCGGTGAGGTCCACGCGCGCGGCCGGGAGCGTTAAAAACACTTCGGGCAAAAAGTCGAGTGGGGGCAACTTCGGCTTTAGCGGCGCACAAATTTCCGCCATCACGCGGTGGTCAACTGCTGCGAGGAGGAACAGCGGCACTGCGACGAAGCCCGGACCGGTGCCAAGGGGTTCTGGCTCGAACTCATCCACGAGGTCGTCGTCAGCTGCCGCGTCCAGCTCGCCCGCCTCCTTTTTGCCGTCATTCTTCACATTTGCCGCTGCAGCCTGCGATTTTCGGGCCCGGCCGCCGACCTCACCGACCGACCCGGGAGGAATGACCCGCATGCCGTTGACGAAGACGCATACCTCCGCAAACTGGTGGTGCACGCGCACGACGAACAACCGCGCGTCGGGAATCGACTGCAGCAGGGACCGCACGCCGCCCACCGCGTCTTCGTAATCCGTTGGACCGACCAGCGGGCGCAGCACCGCCGTCTCGCCGGTGTGTGGCGGCCGCATCGCGGGAGAGAGTGCGGCTAACGGCAATTGCACCACTCGCGCGACCGCAGTTCCGTGCTGCGAGCCTGCAGCATCATCGCCGTCCGTCGCAAACAGCAGTTCGCAGGCCACGGTCTCCCGGAGGCTTTCACCGTCCAGCTCGCGAGGCTCTTGCATCAGGCGCATTTTCCGCAGCCCGTTCGAATTCCCGCGCAGAAATAGCTCCGCGGCAAGCAGGTCGCCCTTCAACACGGACCGATTCTTCTTCTCCTCCGCCGACATACTGGCACCGCTCGCCGGCGCGGGTAGAAATACCTCGCGGAGGTACATAACATCGCCCGCTTGCCGGTCCGGCATGTCAGGATCGATGCTCGGCAGCAAGCAGTATGCGGGCACATTCAGAATCTCTTGCTTCTCGCCCACGCGGTGGTAGTCGAGCAGGCTGTTGCGATCTGGCCCTGGCTGGCTAAGAGACACTTCCGCCACATCGTTGCGATAACGAAGCACCTTGATCTCCACGCCGTCCAAAACGCTGCGCTGCTTCACCTTCTGCAGGACCGGATTACTGTCAGCGACGTCGCCTATGCGCCTCTTGTTGTTTGACGTCGCGGTGCTGCTCTTGCTTCGACCCTCGGAGTTCAGTTTTGAAATCAGCACGCGGTCACCCGAGGCGATGTAGTAACGACCGAGCGGCGAGAACGTCTTCCGCGGAGGCGGAGGCGCTGCGTCCGGCGCTTGAGTAACATCTGATGTAGTGCCGGCGGCAGCGGCTGGAGCTGTGTCCCCGTCCACTAGCGCGGTGGCTGACGGCGCCGCATCGTCTTCTACGTCCTCTTCGTCGATGGGAGGGAGCGGGTTTTTTGGATCACTCCCGCCCTGCTTTCGCCGAACCCCTTTTCGCTTGGCATACCGATTTTTCTTGCTCGAGGCTGCGTCCAGCTCGGACGCTTCGCCGTCGGCTACCTTTGACGCGTCTCTCTTGTCTGTTTGCGTAAGACCGAAGCCTGCACCGGCGAGTATTTTCTCGGTCATGAAGTCCCGGTACTGGATAGCGTGTTGCGCCTGACTGTCGCGATACGCCATTGCCTCCTCGCTATCCTCAACCAGTGCCGGCTCGAGTGCGGCGACCGGCAAAACCAACGTGAGCACAGGCTCCGCAACCAACTTGTCAAACACCCAGACCTCCACTTGTTCATGTAGTTTCTGCGGTGTACCACCGTCCTTTTCGACGTTCGCAGCGCCACTCCCCGGCACGTAGCCGGCCACTACAAGCCGCTCTTGCGTCAGCGCGTTGGCACGCGTTATCGCACCAAGCTCCTCTTGCGTCCAACCGTTCCCGCTGCCATCGTCTGCAAAGTGAGACCACACCATCGACCGCAGGCGCACGACTTCCCCTGCTTGAAGGGGTACAATGTGTTGCGCGTCGCTTGACCCGAAGCCGTGTCGCGGCGTGAAAAACAGCGACGGCACTGCCGAGAAGAGCAGTACGCTGCTCGCCGCATCGTGGAACAGATGACTGTAGTATTCATCGGCCTCAGCCACCGTGGGCCGTTTCGCTGCTTCCTTTTGCGCGTCCCGCCACGCAGCCGGCAGCATGACGGCGATATCCAGTTTTTCGCAGGCAGCGGCAGCGGAAGAGCTTCCGTCTTGGGCCGCGGAGGCATCGTTTGGAAGGACGCTGGCAATGATCAGTACGGCGCCGCTGTCTTCGATGTGGCGACGCACCGTGGCGACGCTCGGAAACTCGCGCGCACTGACACAGATGTCGCGTAGCAGCACCTCCTGCAGGGGCCGATACACGTTGGTGCGCATTTGCGATTGCGCGTGCCCGCCTCCCGGCTGCAGCAACGTGCCGGGAGGCTTGTGCATCGTCGTATCTTGGTGCTCTCCCGAAATCGCTGGCACGAGAAGGTTCGCTGGGAACAGAAACGGTCGCTCAGGGCTAGGTGCTGCGAGGGACGCGTGCAAACCCGCAGTTTTGCGAGCGACAACCGGTTCCACGCACACGTTGGCTCCGGATTGGCCGCGCACTTCCAGCCGCACACTGGAGGCACTTATCGCTCCGTCGACTTTGTAGTATGTGTCCACAAATTTCGCGCAGGCCGGATCTGCGGCCGGTGCGCGTCCCACGAGAAAAACCTCGCTGCCCGGCGCAAACACCGTGCCGACGGTCTTTCCGAAGCTATTGCGCAGCTTCACCTCCTCGTTCAGAATGAAGCTTTCGAGGTCTTCTTCAAGTTCCAAATCATGATCCGCCCCTCCTTCAGCTCGTGACTTCTTCCGGCGTGAGTTCCTCCCGACGCGCAGCCGCAGGCAGTCACGTGGTACAACCTCAGTACACACTAGAGGGTTAGGCAGCAGTCGCGCTGTTTCACCTTTGGCAGAGTATGCTCTGTGCACCAGCACCACTATGCGATCCGCCTTCTTGCGTGCGTCGCGCTCCGCTACGAGAAGCCGGTCGCCGCGCGCCTGCAGCCGCCGCAGCCGCTCCAGTGCGCTCTTGTAGCCCTTGTAGTTGACCACCGGACGGATCGAAACCTCCACCTTGTGCGCTTCCGTCTGTAATGAGGAGTTTTCCCCGGTGCCCGAACCGGCGAAAACTGCTGGAGTTTTCCCGCTCAACAGTGGTTCATCGCCGAGGTAGCGCTCTAGCAAGCCGGCACGCAGTGTCGCGCGCTCTAGCGGCATGGCGTCCACGTCGAGCAGCATCACGCTGACGTCGCGTGTGACGACGTCTTCGTTGTGCACGATAACGCGCGCTTTGGGCACGTTTGCGACAAAGTCGCGGACCTTCGCATACTGCGGATCCGAGGCGGCACCGGTGAGGCCAGCGACCTCCCGCAAAGCAACGCGCTGCTTCTTCGCGAAAATGGTCGGCCGGCTCTCGTTCAAAGCCTGCGCCTTTGCCCGAGCGGTGGCGCGGTACTTTTTGTTCACGGCAGCAGTAGCGGTGCTTGTGGGAAGCCCCGCCGAGAGAACCTCCTTCATACTGGTGCCCGCAAAGGCATCACCTCCACCCTCGTGATGGGCGTGGGGTATGTGCAGACTACTGGGATTGAGGACGAACTCTTTGCTGCGGTGGACCATGGTTGAACCTGAAGCGTCGGACGTCGCGTTTTCTTTTGACAAAACGATTCTGACCCCAACCCGATGCTCGTACACTGTGTCGACCACAATGTCCACAGGTCTGACACCTGGCTGCGGCGCGTCGAGCCCGCCGAATGCCTTCATCTCGTCGAGGAGCGCCAGAAGCTGCGCGGACGGGTCCGGGTCGGCGCGGAGAAACACGCTCGCATCGTGCGGGAACGCGGCCAGGAGCTTTTGAAGCGAAGCAAACGACTGTTCCACCGTGTTCATTCGCATCGGGTCGTCCTCACGAAGCGACGCATTGCGTGTTTCGTGGACAACTTGCGCAGCCGAGGCGTTCTCGTCGAGGGCGGTCGTCACTTCTTGTTCTTCCACGCCGCTGGAAATCTTCGAGTCCGGAGCTCTGATGTTCTCTACTGCCTTGTAGTCGTACGTAGACGCTGCGGGAAGCGTGCTATCGTCGAACTTAACGTACTGCTTCGGAATGTGGATGATTTCGTAGCAACCGTCGCGAGAGAGGGTGCCGATTTCGGCAAGCGTCGGTCCGAGACTCAGCAAAATCGCGTGAAACGCGACCCGAATGCGTCGCGTGGCACTGAGCCACGCGTGCGCCAGGATCACATCCCGAGTCGTAACGTGTTTGCCGAGCGCACACTCCTCCAGCTCCGCGTGGGGCGACGGAATCTCCAAGAACCGCGCAGGTACCCAGAAGAACGTCTGCCTAGCGCTAGCCCCACGACCAGTCGCGGCTTCGGTGTCGGACTGGCTGTCCCCTGCTTCCGACGAAAACAGGTGCGCTGACGACGCGACAGACCGCGTGTCTTCGTCCGACGATGCGACGTGGGGGGCTCCTCCGGCAAAAGACAGTACTGTGACGCCAGCCGACGGCAACGCGTTTTTCTCGACGGATCCCCGCAAGACCTCGGGCGACACGTTCGTGTGGACCATGCACCAATGGCCGCCACAGGCCACCTGCGCGACCGTGCAGGTTGCGCCATCGGTAATGTGCCGCTCCAACGCCTGTCCAAACGCGAAGCCCGGCCGCAACAAAATTTCATCGCCGGGAAGCAACACGCGGAACGAGCGACCGGCCCCCGCTTGCGCTAACTGATTGCTGTCCGGATTGTCCTTACTCACACCGGCGACCGCGTTGCCACTGGAATTGAAGTTGAGCTGCGCCGCTACTTCTACTTCCGCACGCACGAGCACGTTTCGCGTTCGCGTCACCGAACTGGAGTCGTAGTGCGTCGACTCGTCCCCCAGAAAGTCCGTGAACTGGTGCAGAAACGGCGAAACCCCGCCCATCTCCAGCCCGGGCGTGAAGAAACTCGCGAACTGGCTCAATGCCGGGAGCAGCGCCGATCGCGGCAGCTGTACCACCTTCACCGCCTGGTTCTGTCTGTCAACCAAAACCGCTACCACGGCGTGCTCGCTGAGAGACTGCGCAAACCGCACGTCGTCGTACTTCCCCATACTCAGCTCCTTCAAGGTCACGCCAAGCAAGTTCTTCTGGTTGGGCCACATGGCGGGGTCGCTGTGCACCTGAAGCAGCTCGCCGGGCAGAAAAGACCCATGCAAGTACTCTCGTTCTGCTTCGTCGGCCAGGCGGTGGATGATTTTGCTCAAGAGTGCGCTCCTGGCAGATGTTGATCTAGTACTTGATGAAGTCCTTGTCTGCATGTGCTTCACTTGCTGAGCAAGCAACGTGGTGCCGACCGTCGCGCTAGCTGGGCTGGAGCCGGTCCCAGGAGCGATCACTGGCGCCAGGTACGCGGCGGGCAGTGTCACCTCCCGCATCAGAAACCCTTTCTGCCACACCTGCACGCGCAACCGCGGGCCCGGAATCTTCAAAAGCTGGTTTTCCCCGTGCGCGTCGGCTTCCTCCTCGAACGCAACTTTTCCAGCGAGTTCCCGCGCTTCTCCCTCTAGCTCTGCGCCGAAGAATGCCGCTGCGTCGGCCGCCATCGACCGCTTGCCTGCAGAGTCCATGCGGGCCTGCAGGATGTGCGTTTTATTCGCCCCGGTGGTCGTGACCACCCGCCTTCCGGTCTCCATTTCCGTCCCAACCGGCCCGCCGAACTCCACCGGGCCCGCGAAGAGCGTCGCGCCCTGCTGCTCGACGTGGTGCTTGATGAACTGGACGCGATCCCGGTACCGCCGCGCGGGTACCACGTCGCGCAGCTGCACCGCGGTTTGCCGCTCCACGAGCGCAGCCGCGTCGATTCGCAACAGCGGCTGCAGCCAGTGCAGAGGAAGCTCCATTTCGTTCACGACGCTCCCCGCAAAAGGTGGATCTTCCCTCTCGAAATCCGTTTCCTCCTCCGCATCGCTTGTTAACGACTCCAGCGCTTCTCCGGTGTAGCCGGCGACGCTCACAATGGCGCGTTTGCCGCTTCCGATCCACCCCGCGTCGAAAACGGCGGTGCACACGACGTCGCTGTACGAGTTACCGGTCACCTCGAGGATCTGCCGCAACCTCGCAACTGCCTTCAAGTCCTGCGCGATCGTCTTCTGCCGGTGTTGAACGTCGCCGAAGTCCTCATCGTTTTCGACGTCATTGACGACGCTGCCCCTCTTGAAAGAGAAACCACCACCGCCACCAACTCCAGGGCCCCCGATCGCAGAGTTTTGCGTCGCGATAAGGATTGCTTCCTCATGCAACTGCACGCGGTCCCCCTCAATTTAGAGATTCGAAAAACTCAACGCAAAGTCTAAGGCTAGCTTTGTCAGAAACCCTCTCACTTCTGTGCCCGTCGAAAC
This sequence comes from Amoebophrya sp. AT5.2, assembly GCA_005223375.1. Classification (NCBI taxonomy): domain Eukaryota; class Dinophyceae; order Syndiniales; family Amoebophryaceae; genus Amoebophrya; species Amoebophrya sp. AT5.2. The sequence continues at coordinate 1,642 of RXOD01004032.1, read as the reverse complement.
CCCTTCGGAGGGGTATGACGGTAAACACTACTAGCAGGCAACACGTACAGAACGAAAACCCCGAGACGACGACGGGCTGATACTTCCAGAAAACGAAACGCCTACAGATATGACGGGTTGCAGGCTGCAACACATCTCAATGCTGGCCCAGGCAACCCCTTCAAAGGGGCACTAATCCTATCCCCGTTGCCCCCCCCCCTGTATGTGTATGCCGCGGGGTTCCTTAAGACTGTCCACGTCAAAGCCTACATTCGGGCTAGCATTGAGTTTTTTGGAGGCTTAAGCCGTGCACGGCCGCTCCGCGACAAACAACGGCTGAAAATGCGCCAGCCACTCCTGCGGAACCATGTACGTGATCTGCCCGTCGTTACCCGTTTCTCCTTCGTGGTCGCGGTCCTGCGCCGCAACGCCCACGCGCGCCTCCCGATAATCGTAGACGGCGATGCTTACCAGCGTCCTTTCTTGTCCTGTGTCCGCCCTGCCGTTTGTCACCGCCGACGTGTCCCGCACGACCCCCAAGGTGCGAAAGAGGTACCCCTCTTGCGCCATGGCATACAGGGTTTGCTGCTTCGCGGAGAGCAGGTGCGGCGGCCCCTCGTCAAGCGGACTGCGGCGTAACAGCGCCAGCTCTGAGATCAGGTGGCTGCCGACCTCGTCCGCGTCGGCCTCGCGGTCTCTTGCATCCGCCGTCGCAGCGGCGTCCGCCTCCGCACCGGGTTGTTTGTCAACAACACGCATTGCGGCGGCGACGCTGGTCTTCCGCTCGAGCTGAAGGTAGTGGCAGGGGAACAACACCGGCTGTGCGCGCAGCAGGCGCCCAGTCTCGGCAGACAACACCGCCACAACGGCCTGCGGAGCAAACCTAAGCGCGAGGTTCTCCTCCTCGTCGTCCTCCTCTTCTAGAAAGACATTGCCAGCCGCGCTAGACCGCAGGTTACTCATTCGTCCACGTCCTGAATCACGTTTGCTACCTGCCTTTCTCTTTGACCGTTTTCTCTTCTTCGTTTTCCTCGCCAGCGCCTCGTAAGCTGCAAATCTGTCAAGACTGAGCTGGGCGTACAGGGCTGGCTTCGCTGCTGACGATGCTCCTCCAGGCGGCAGCGGCTCGGGATCGTCTAGATCTTCCTCTTCGGCCGGTTCTTCTTCTGCTTCTTCCTCCGCAGGGTCAGAAAGGTCTTCGTCGTCTCCCGCTCCCCGTTCCCGGTCAGCGACACCAGTAGTGGTTTTCCCGGGTGCGGAACGAGGATCGTCGCTGCTCTCGTCATCTTCCGGCGACTCGGTTTCTGCCGCGTCTATTTCGCCATGGGCGACGTGCAGCAGCAGGCTGCAAGTGCCATTTTCGGCGCCGCCTCCGCCCGGGAAGCAGTTTCTGAGCGCAGACTCGTACGCTGCGGCCATGACGACGTTCCGCGGTCGCACGCGCAACGGCAGCGCGGGAACCGACACTCCGCTCGCAGCGGCGGTCGGCAGATCATCTTCCCCGCGGCCCTCACCAGTAAAACCCGCCACAATGCCGAGCGGTCCCGCCAGCGGCACGAAGCTCGAAGGCCTCACTAGACTCGAGTCGTGCACCACGTCGGCCAGTTCGGCGTCCATCTCCGGCACGACGCAGTTCCGATGCACCACGAACCGCCGAACCTTC